>VCAZ01000113.1:1305000-1488260 GCA_005784505.1 Bagarius yarrelli | reverse complement strand
CCCCTGCAGGGGTCTTTCTGTGTGGAGTTTATATGTTCTCCCTGTGCTTGTGTGTGTGTGTGTGTGTGTGTGTGTTTACTCCGGGTTCTCCGGTTTCCTCCAAAAACATGTATGTTAGATTGATTGGTGATTCTAAATTGCCCATAAGAGTGAGTGTGTGTGTGTGTGTGTGTGTGTGTGTGTGTGTGTGTGTAATATAAATTTTTTTACAGACAGTAAGACTGGACTGGACCGGTACATTTTAATCAGTCTGTATAAGTCGTGGTCTGATGCTAATAATTTTTCTCCCGTCTCTGAAAGGGTGAAAAACAGGAGGGGGACACCCTGGACAGGTCACCAGTCCATCACACACACACACACACACACACACTCACTCCTATGGGCAATTTAGAAACACCAATCAATCTAACATACATGTTTTTGGACTGTGGGAGGAAACCGGAGAACCCGGAGTAAACACACACACGCACACACACGCACAGGGAGAACATACACACTCTACACAGAAAGACCCCTGCAGGGGAATCGAACTCGGGACCTTCTTACTGTGAGAAAACAGTAATAAACACTAAGCCAACAGGCTGCCCTAAAATCAGACATAATACAACAAAAATATCTACGGGTTTATTGCTGTTCCGCAGACATTAGAAATGTTTAACATGGTTCTTTAACGTTACTCCGTCAGGCCATGCATGACTGATCACATGGTTCACTGCAGCTCTGCACCCATGCAAAACCTTATGCAAACTACACAAACCGCATTCAGTTCCTTACTCAACCTTTTCCTTATTATTTAGCGAGATTCCTATCAAAAGTACTGGAACAGATCTCACTGAACCGGATGAGGGTCATTGGGTGGTGTTTTTGTGGTGGACTTTTCGATAAACTGAACCTATTAGAAATAAGAGCTCAAACGCTGAAGCACTATTTCCATTAGATGTTAAGACCAGTGCTGGTGATAAAGTCAGTTCTCCTCTGAGCAGATAAACCAGTAGGTCACCCGTGCTGTAGCAAAGTTTTTTGTGGTCTTGTCTGGATGGCCGCTTAGAAGACAAGAGAGACTGCCTTATTGTCCCCAAGTGATGGCAAATGAGATCCATTCGCTGTTTAAAATGCAACTCTTCCTCGTCTGAGTCACAGTCTTCCTCAGAGAAAAACTTGTCCTCGCTGTCTAGTTCCATCTGAAGGGCTTCCTCACCTGTGTAGTGTGCCATCATTCTAACTCATAGAAAAGTCAGTGAATAGGATGTGTGAAATTGATTGTTGTTAAGGGGCGTCTACCATTTACACGTCTCGCTGAAACTGTTATCAAATGAAGAAAAATATACTTTTATAATTCAAATTTTATTTGTCACATGATGATTATGATAAGAGACTTGGCGGCGGTGGGGCTCGAACCCAGATCTTTCTTTTCTTCCAATCAACAGCTCAGCATCTTAACCATTTGAGCGACCACTGCCCTGAATAGAGTGACTTACTACGTAAAAAAAACACTCGTTTGCTCAGTTTCAGGAGGTCCCAGAGTCACATTCTCACCTGGCTGGGTGAGATCAATAACAATTTCCATTCTCTTTGGGTTTCAGAAAACATGTTTAAAGCAGGGACATATAGATTAGCAGTTTGCATAGGACGTCCAGCCTTTAAAGCTCATTTAAAACAGCCATCCGAGTCTGTAGGATTCTACAGTCAGCTGTTAGAAGGACAGTGATGTGTGTAATGCTGCAGGACTGATCATCGACTGCCTTCAAATTTCAGGTACTTTATTTCATATTCCAATTCTAAGGCTTAAAAAAGGAAGATGTTTTGTGTAGCTTGGAACTACAGATGCTCCTCCAGTTAACGAACAAGTTCCGTTCCGAGAGTATGTGTGTGTGTGTGTGTGTTCGTAAATCCTGTGTTTGTAACTCGTTATTCAGCTCATTTTAAGGGAACGATACTGTTATGATAGGCATGATTCTGTCTTTGCTTTTATATATTGAATGTAAAACTGTTCGGAATTCCCTGTTAAATTATAGCTGAAGATTTTAATGTTCAATATATTTTTTCTGATGACTTTTCAGTTCTAGTTTTTTATATTTGTGAATCTCGGCCTTGGGGAAAAACTGTGTTAGTTGTTACTAATAGCTGAGTTAGTTGTTAGTAATTGTGTTAGTTATTACTAATAGCTGAGTTAATTGTTATTAATTGCGTTTGTAACAGACTAGAACCGACCGTGAGTTGGGTTAAATTTTAAAGAATCTTTTTACTCTGTATTTGTGCAGAACAATCAGAAAACATTTGAGGGAAATGTAACGTTCTGTCTTTGTCCATGCTGTACAGTTTCTTTTGTGAAGTGTATAAAACTTGTGGCCCTGAAAAAAAAGGGCAACTCTAAGTGGAGGCTACACTCTAGCGCTCAAAATATGTACGTCTAATTGACTTTTAGCATGAACGTCTCTTTTTCTTTTTGCCAGCCATTTAATACTTAATTTAACCACAGCCCTGGTGGCCACCTCCACTAGCTTTAATGCTGGAGAGCATGCTGACGACTCCACACTCCCCTCTATACTCATTGCCACCACCTCCTTAGAGATAGAAAGCTGTAGCTGGACGTGTCCCTGGAGGAAAGAATCCACAGTGCAGGCTTCCCCTGCCAGATCGCAGCCCACTGAGATAACAGGGAGCGAGATAAGCATTGTGGGCACAGACTGGAGCACCACTTGAATTTCTGCCTACTTTCGACCGCTGTTTTTTTTTCTTTTTTTGGGGGGGCATTTTTTTTTCTTACGCTCACATACACACACACACACGCTGAAAAAGAAAAAAGAGGCTATTGAGGTGCGTGCGGCGTGTGTTTTTACAGCATTTACTTTCCCAAAGCAAAGCTCCAGTTTCCTTCACATTGGTATAATGGGTGTATGTGGGTAATGACTTGGTCCTCCAGGGTTCCTCACCTGGTGACAGCTGGGTCTATTTATATCGGGTTTAATTAAGTTAAATGTATTAAAGAGTTGGAATTGATTGTCATTGGATGAATGTCACATTTCAGTCACTGGAGAAACACATTCCTGCCTCTGATATAAGAAAGTCACTTCCTGTATATCACTTCCTATATGCTTTTATTCAAACTGCTGATTAATACAGGAATTTAAACAGGACTATAAAGACACACCACAAACAAACACACACACACAACACACACACACACAAACACACACAATGTTTAAATTAATAATAGGATTAATCCAAATGTCTTTTTATAGTGAGTTCCTCAGCAACACATCAGTGATGGAACAGCATCTGATCAAATTCCTGCTTTTAACAGGTAAGAAAAAATCTTGCAAATCACTGTGTGTGTGTGTGTGTGTGTGTGTGTGTGTAAAATCATCTTAGTGAATGTAAAGTCTAAATCTCAAGACCTGTGTTAATTATTATGGAACAGTAAAAGGAATTGCTGTAACTGCTAATAAAGTAAATTACCTGGAATAGTATGCAGCATCGAGGGTTGCACACACGCGCACACACACACACACACACACACACACACACACACACACACACACACACACGACACGCGCACACACACACACACACACACACACACACACACACACACACACACACACACACACACAGCAAGTCTAGCGGAGGGGTGTCAACTTTACTCTCTGTGGCAGCAGAAGGATCAGTGTGATCTGGGAGTGAAATCTGTGTTGGGTATCAAGTGCTTTCACTGTGATTTCTGGGAGTTTTCTTCTGGTGTCACGCTTTACCCCATTACCACCGATCCACCGGTTTCTTAACAGTGCTACCAAAGAAACACAAATCCACCGTGACTTCCATTTACCGTATTTACACCACTGAACAGCTGGAAGTTAGCGGCCGAGTTTTGGAGTAAAATATATATCTAATTCCTCTTTACAGAAGTTCTTCCCTTCGTCCTGTCTCTCCCTCGTGCATACTTACTGATCCAGCAGAAAAAATCATGGAGTGACGCTCAGGCTTACTGCAGAGACACCTACATTGACCTGGCCATCATTAACACTACTAAAGAGATGAACAAAGTCCGGACTGTAATAGAGACCCAGTCATTCCATTCCAAAGCTTGGATTGGACTCTCCTCTAACGTCTACGGCTGGCACTGGAGCATGAATAACGAACCGCTGGGAACTTTTAGACCCTGGAGTTCTGGGGAACCGAACAACTGGTTTAAGGACGAGTTATGCGTCTTTCTATGGTTGTCCGAGTGGTTTGATGCACCATGTTTCTGGGTAATGTACTTTGTGTGTTTTGATGGTAAGATACAATTTTACTTATATATTAACTCATTCTGGAATATTTCCACTAATCGTGTGGTTGTTTTTTAAGTTTCTTACAATGTAAATCGCTGATCCAGTCATAAAGTTTTCATTTTTAATTAACTATTAAACATTATTAAATGTTTATGTTGCTCTTAATTAAAAAAAAAACCCAATCGGAATTGTACAGATTTCTTCTTCTCCTTTCGGCTGTTCCCTTTTCGGGGTCTCCACAGTGAATCCTCAGTGAATCCCGTCTCCACCTCAACCCTATTATCATCTCTCTGTTTCTGTTTTCCTGCCTTTCTCTTTCTATCTTTTTCTTCCTCCCCCTGTCTCTTTCTGGGTTTTTTTCTGTTCTCTTCTCTTCTCTTCTCTTCTCTTCTCTTCTCTTCTCTTCTCTTCTCTTCTCTTCTCTTATCCTCTTCCTTTCTTTTTCTGTCTCTTTGTTTTTTTTTTCCTTTTATATTCTCTCATTATCTCTCTCTTTCTCTGTCTCTTTCTGTTTCTCTCTTTCTTTTCATCTCTTGTTCTCTCTCTCCCACACTTTTACAGGGCAGTGCTGTTAACTTCAACAATGCACCCACCTACACACATGCACAAGTGCTTTTGCTATTGATATCATAATTACTCCCAACAGCGGCTGCCTGATATTTAAATGGGACTTACTGTTTATGTAAATCAATTGCTTATATTGTGCTGTGATAAATAAGAAAAAAAAGCCACACCTTTTAGATAATCTAGTCTAATCTACTCCATCTCTATAGTACATACCGTAAAAGGAGCTTAATCCCACAGTGGCACTAAATCTATTTTACTAAAACTCTGTACACCACAGCAGATCTAATCAGTGTTTCCACCCTTTATTAATGCTTACTCATTTTTTTTCTACTATGAACTGTTGGTCTGGCCCCAGTTTTTTTTTTTTCATAAATCAATATTTACCATGTAAGCTTCCTCCCTCTCTTCAGAGGCAGGAAGCAAATGTGCATCCTGATGGCGCTCTTCAAAAAGTATGCTTTGCCCCCTGATTTACTGCCGCCTGGTGTTTTTGTTTGGAGAGGCATGTTTTGCCGTTGGCCCACTGCCCCCCAGCTTGGTGTGTTCAAACAAAAACAGGGTAAAACTAAAATTCCTGAGCTCACAGACTGTCGAGACACTGATACCCTGTGCTGTGGGAAGGCAGGACTGTGATGTACGGAATCAGTGGATAGATTCATAAACATACACTGTGCAGACATAAAAGAAACATAAGTCTGTCTCGTTTTGTGTGAACCATTTTTGTAGAAGGTTCTACTCCTTCTCTATGTACAGTAAGAACATTGTTATATGTTATTACAAATAACTTAATATTTTATCCAGGTGTTCCTTGTGTTCCTTTTCCTAATAAGCAAGCCAAAGGGTGACCATGCCCAGGAAAAACTAGCAAGAAACTGCCAGATACAATAATATATTGCGATATAACGATAATACTGGAGCAACAGCTGTGAAAACTACCAGTAGATGCTGACTGCAATCTCCCCGGCTTCCTAGTATTTTTAGAGGGGGTGCAAACTTTTGTGCTCCACCCTATGGACAACGAACCGTCCGACAGGAAGATAGAATTACTTACAGTTTTAATTAGGCAGTGAAATGTAAAGTGTGTCCTGGAATTTTAAGGAAATGTAAGCTGTGTGTGAGTGTCTGTGTGAAAGAGGGAGAGGGAGAGAGAGAGAGAGAGACCTTACCACCTTTTCCTTCTGTCCACAGGCTCTACAGGCAGCACGCCAGTTCCTTCTTCAGCAGGCCACAGGACTCACCTCGCCCAGCAGTAACGAAGTCAAACAGAGCCCTGTACAGGTGAGACAAACACACACACACACACACACACACACACACACACACACACAAACAGTCAGTGGGCTGTAAAACTGGGTGCTTTCAATCAAGGCATGGAGCAGCAATTTGTAATTTACTTTCATTGCTATATCATCAAATTCCCCATCTCTCTGTCCAGCAAGTGTCTCTTTGTTGGCTTGTGTGGATGCGTCAGTGTTTGTGGACTAAAATAGATTAATTTTTATTGTTATAAATTAATACGTCCCAGAGATGGCTACAACTTAAAGGCAGAGCAAGAGAGAGAGAGACACCACCTTCAGACTGGGAGCAAAAAAAAAAAAAAAAGAGAAAAAACAAGGTGGAGGGGTGGAGCGAGGCAGCGAGCGAAAGAGTGCTCCAGAGAAGCCTTCAAGCTTTTCAAATCATCAATAATCCTGCAGGGAATGTGGACTGACAGTTTAAATGGTCGTGTTGAGAGGTTTTCCCTTCAGGGTAATTAACATTATCAAGAAACAGCAGGTTACCTCGTTAGCGGCGTGCTCATTTAATTAACAAACCACACTAATTAGATTGAACTCCGGGCTGGAGTTTGCTACGGCAGGCATGTCGAGTTAAGGTGAATCGAAGAGTGGGGGGATGTAGGGGTGGTTTTACAAGACCTCTTTGTCACAGTTGCTCAGTGTGTGTATAAGCATAGAGAGTTCACATATGTCTGAAAGACAGATCTGTAGTCACTGGCGATGGTTGTTAACGATTAAATTCTCATTAGTTTCAAAACGCAGGAACAGGAAAAGTGTGACTGTATGTACTGGCGGCTCTCTGCTCAGTAACACCGCATACATCACACAAGCCTGCAAACTTCTCTTGTTATTATCATCTCTTTCTTTTTAGCAATGACAGGCATGATTAATCGATAAGTGATGGTTAAGAATTTTGCTAATCATAATCAATTAATGTCCAAAGGGTAGGAAATGCAAGTGTAGTTAGGTTCCGGAGGGGTGGGGGTGGTGTCTTTCTCAATCACAAAAAGAGCAGAGAAATTTTGTCTCTTTCAGTAATGCCAGTAGTAACGTTAGTACTCGGCAACCAACCCTGCAAGGCGAGTGAAAATGGCAAAAGAACGCAAGAGCCATACAGATAATTCCAGAACCTCAAAAAATGATCAATAATGATCAATAATAATCAATATCTCTATCAGCTAGTACTAGAAAAAATATCAGTACTCGGTCTTGGTATCGGTGCGTCCCTACTATATAGTATGCGATTTCGGATAGAGCCTCTGTAATACAGTATGACGTGACATATGACAAAACAACAGCTTAAAAATTTATGTTTGAAAGTATTGTTTAATAATATTAATAATTCGTACCTGCTACTTACAGGTTTTGCATAATATACAGCAGGGAAGTATGCACATTTTGGTATGTGCCAGAAAGTTTTTGATGTTTACAGTATGTAAGGGCTAAAAAACTCACACACTCCCAAACACACAAATATGCAAGGGTCACATATCTGCTGATATTTGGGAAAAAAAAAAACCTTTGTCATGTAGTATTGAGCCCCTTATTTAATTAAAAAAAAATGAAAAGACTCATTAGAGACATGCTATGTAGCTTCCTGCTTGTGCATGTCAACAGAAGGGATGCCTTACTATTGTGCTTCAGCGGTGTTTTAAACCCATACAGAGCTATTAAGGCAAGTTAGTTACTGTTGATACGGTCCTTAGTTCTATTGAACTTTTTGCTTCCTGAAACGTCCTTTGAGTGAAAGAAGTGCTTACTTAGAAATTTTCTACTGATTTTTTTCATGGGTGTGAAGAGAGAGAAGTGTTGAAAGAAAAAAAAGACTGATGGAATAAGGGAAAAAGTGTGTGTTGGAAGGGCTGACGGACGACAGACGACGGACGACAGAAGCCGCGAAGGGAGAGCAGCAGCCATGCCCGTTTCGCCGTTTGGGTTCCGGGGGCAGCCGAGTGTGAAAGTCCCTTTTTTTCCAAGTTGAAACATGAGTGAAATGTGCAATAAAGGCCAGTCGATAATGGGGCTTTTATTGCTTCCCCCCGCCAGCGTCAGCCGCTTCTCTTGTGTTCTACTGGAAATTTTTTGTCATTTTTATTCTGGGGCAGTGGGGCGTTAGATAGAGGCACAAGGATGTGTGTGTGTGTGTTTGATGAGCAACAGACTAATGGAAGAGGGAGGGGAGAGAGTTTGAGAAGGGGGTTGGGGGGTTGGGATGTGGGGTGTATTTTCCACTTGAACTTGCTGTGCTCGGGTCATTCGCACAAGCGCTGCTTTTACATTTGTCCAAACGCTGTCACAAAAGTGCTCCCTGGACACGCTCGCATTTCTCTTACCTTTCTTCCAGTCGTGGACCCCCCCCCCCCCCCAAAAGTATCTGGCTCTTATTATTGTGCTTTGCTTAGCCATCCTACAGCACTGCTACACGGACACAAGCACCGGAAAAACTTGCAGATTAAATGCGAAGTGGTTTCAGGAAAAAGGGTGTGAGAGATAGAAAGAAAGAGAGAGAGAGAGAGAGAGAAAGATGTCAAGCTTATGCCCGGGAGTTTGTATTTATAGATCCACCTGGTGCCGGTGCCCGCAGCCTTTCATCACGGCTGTTATTAACATGACAGCGGTGCGTCCCACTCAATAGAGACCCTTCACTCTCCACATGCTGCCTAATATCTCCAACCTGTTTGAAGGTAGCACTGTGATGCTTTAAAAGCCCCCCCAACCTTTCCCTCCCTCCGCGCTGACCCGCTCTATCTTTCTCATCGGTTTCATCTGAGCAATGTGACCTTCTGGCCTTTTTCCTTTCAGGATTAAGAGTGGAATTTTTTCACCCTCTCTGAAGGAACAGTGGTGGTATTTAGACTCTGTATTTTTTTTATGTTTGAGTGAGTTTGTGAAAGCAAAGTGTGTTTTTATCAAATTGAAAAAAAATGCATGGCAGTTGAAAAAGACATATCATAAAGTAGACATATTTATCTAAATGAATGTTGTATAAACAGTTCATAAACTTCTGTCTGTGGGTGAAAATTAATAATAAAAATTAAAGTAAAAAAAAAAATGGTGCGATTTGAAAAGAAAAAATTGCATTTCGTCTTTAAAATAGCAGTGAATGAATAAGCATTAGCAATCCACCATATAAGTAGCATGCTAGCATTAATTTGTTGTTTCTAAGGCTAGCACTTTTAGCTAAGTCTTTTTTCCCTCCACAGAGTGTTGTCTCTCTTCAGGCAGTTTGGTGCCCCTGTTAACTACAACATAAAGGGCTAAAGCTTACACTTAGCACCTTTTTACACAGCTCTTCTTCTTCTCTTTCACTCTTTTCCACTTTAGCCTTCCTAGACCTCTCTTCTTCTTTTTTACGTCCAACCCAATCGGTATTCCCGTACACGGTGCTGTAACAGCAAATCTTACAAATGAAATGTGACGGCTTGTTTACCAGCGCTAGCCTTTAGTGAGAGGAGGCTGATGAGGGTTAGAGTGAATAAACAGATCATAATGCCTATCAGGACAAGCAACAGAAAAAGAGGGAAATACCAGCAAGGAAGGAGGGAGAGAAATGGGCTGAGATGTGTGTGTGTGTGTGTGTATACACACCTCACTGAAGTGGGTAATTCTTTTTGACAGGGATAAACAGCACTGGGATGTTGTATGCAATGTGTACTGGTGTGTGTATGTGTGTGTGTGTGTGTGTGTAGAGAGAAAGAAAGAGAGAGAGAGAGAGAGAGAGAGAGAGAGATGAGAGAGAGAGAGAGAGAGAGACTCCTTCTCTAGCCATTTCCTTGTCATTTTTTCAATTATCCGCTTCCCCCCGGAGGTCCCTGTGCTCCGCCGGTGAGCTTCAAGACAGGTCATTTAGATGAAGTGTGCTGTTTATATTTTGATTATATGTTTCTTTCTCTTCTATCTCTCCCCATTTAGTGCCAGTGAAACATCAGAGACAAGAATCATACACACACACACACACACACACACCACAAGCATGATCTAGGCTTAGGGGCTTGTTAAAGCACCGTGCTTCGGGGAGAATTACTCCGACTATAAATTCACCCTCTTGCTATGGAGCATACCACAGAGGGACCGTCGTATTCATTTCCTCACCAATATCTGACATTTTGTTTCCGCCCTGTCTGGAACAGCCTGCGTGTGTGTGTGTGTGAGAGCGCGCGAGAGAGAGAGAGAAAGAGAGAGAGAGAAGACCCCTGTGTGGTCTTGTCTGACTCATTGTGTAGTCCTTAAACTCCAAAGGCGATTCCGTCATAATTCACACTTCATGTCTAACTCCAGGCGCAACTCCTTCGCAGTCTTTATATCACTAGACCTTCATGGCCTTCCCTAAATTCACCAACTTTAAGCACCGTTTATCAGATCTTACCCATCCCCCTTCCCCGCCTTTATATGGACAAGCATATTATTCCTCTCTGGCAATAAAAAACCTTTCAAGAACTCAGCCAGTCCCAATTACGGCTTTATGGAGCTGATTGGCCACGTCTGTTCAAAGTTTAGCCGCATGTTTTTATGCACGCTTGCTGCGGGCTTTCTCTCTCCTCTTTCTCCTTCCCTCCTTCTCGTTTTTTCTTTGTGTGTGTGTGTGTGTGTGTGTGTGTGTGTGTGCACAACCCTACGTGTGATAATTACCCCGTAATGCGGAATGGCAGCGAAAGCTCTAGAGGACGGAGATGTATTCATCATCCATTTATTTAAATACCATAATTTAGTGTACCGCTCATTACCGCCTGGCTGACCTTTTCTAAAGAGAAGGACTCTTCTCCTTCGTGTCCCGACGCATTACTATTCTTTTTTTTTTTAAATAAAAATAAAAAAAAAAAAAGCCAAGGCATTTTCTGTGTACGGTTGGGGTGCCGGAATTATTGGCACCCACAGAGCAGATAATTAATGAAGGTTGCTGCCGTTAATTATCCTAACCTTTTTTTCTTTTTTTTTTTCCTTTTTTTTATTAATTGATATATTTTTAAAAACACTGAAAGGCAGACAGATTTTGTCAGAATTGTCAATATCGTCTGAGCGATTATTGAGTCAAGATATTCAAACAAGATTTCAAAATTCTTCAAAACACTTCATTAAAAAAACCTTTTAATTAATTAATTTATTTATTTCATTAATTAATTTGAACAAACCCACCCTAATTATTGTTAATAAATTACAATCTGCCAATAGAACCCCTTTCCAGTCAAAGTTCTAGCACCCAGTTCTTATTTCTTGCCTTTTGAATAGTTTGGTGACACACGAGTGGTGCATGTTTGAGATTTTTGTCCCATAATTCTGGAAAAAATTCTGGGGATGTAAAAATACCCTTTTGTTCACTTTCAACCAGATGTACTGCAGTGATTGTTTAAACCTGTTTAATTATTATCTTGACAGAAGACATAAGATTAATCAGACATACTGATAAACAATTATGGGTATTTGGTCATTGTCACCTAATATTTCTACCTTCATTAGAACAGGAAATCAGTGTAATCAAATTTAACAATGAGCTTTTATAAGAAAATTAAGAGTTACCAAATTGGAACCTGAGCTGCAATTTCTTTTATATTTTGCCAGTTGAAGGTTAGATTTCAAGTGTTTTCACCAACTTTTCCTAGGGTGCCAAATACTCTAGGAGCCAATGTTCTTTTTTTACTGTTCATTGGTAAAAAATTGGTGCTGAATATTCTGTAAAAAAACTGAAAAAGTGGATTATTGTCCAACTGGAATCCCTCGTTGGGACAAAATAAAGTAGTACAGGTTTATAAAAAAATCACCAGACCCCAGTGGGAGTTTTATCTCCCACTGCGGCGCTGCTTTTAACGTCGGCGTTTTTGTTACACTGGTATGAATTCCAATAGCCGAAGCTGTGATCGTTTTGAGTGGCGTCACCGTGACAGCGGCGTGGATTATAATTTGCGAGCAGGGCATTACGAAGCCGCATACATTTGCAGTAATGGAATATAATAGAGTTGAGCAGCGCAGTAGGGAACGCCGTTCAGAACTCTTTTTAAAAGCGGCCGATTTCAGTTTAATGAAAATGAGCCTCTTGGCACTCGGACGGCCCATTGTGCCAAAGAGTGATATATTTAAATTGTACTTGTCAGGAAATTCTCTTGTTCTGAATTTGACCTCTATATAGAAAACAGGCCACGGCAGGATCCGGACACGGCGTCCAGTTTGGTGAGCGACTTGATTAATAAGAGTAGATCGGATTGGTGCGAGGAACCGTAATTCATCAAGGACCTAAAAAAAAAAAGGAAGAGAGAGAAACGGACGAGATTAGAACTCATTGAAATGCGCGCTCGGTCTCCACTTCTTACTTTATGACCCTCTGGGACGCATCGCTCTTCTTCCTCCTCCTCGCTCTTTCTCTCTTTCTTTTTGCCGCTCCCTCGTTTCCTCTCTCCTCCCTTTGTTAATCAGTTAAACTTGCTCTTCAAACAGCTCCTCTAATTACTGTTCCTCGCTCTCTGCAAATGCCTGTCTCCCCTGCTGCTGCACTTCTCCTCCTACAATCTCTCTCTCTCTCTCTCTCTTTCTCTCTCTCTCTCTCTCTCTCTCTCTCTCTCTCTGGATTGGAGTTGACCTCTGTAGTGTGCTGCATGTGGACAGGCCGGGTGAATCTTAATGGCATTGGGAAGCTGCAGAGGTGCCACAGACGCGGCCTCATTAAGAGACAATTTTGAGATGCTCATAGAAATGGCTCAAGGGGGTGGCAGCCATCTAACACACACGCACACACACACACTCACACACACACACACACACAAATACAAACACTCCCATGAATGTATGTATACACTGCCTGTGAGCGCTTTAATATAGTCTTAAATAAACCTTTTCGGGCTGTCGAGCGTCTCGTGATGATTTTCAACAGGCAACACGAGCCGCTTTTTGGTCTTTTTGAGTCATGACATTATCGACAACTAAAAAACACAGACACAAATGTAGGGCTTCGACAATAATTACTGGAAAAAAAGCATTTAATATAATTAATAAGGAAGTTATTTAATAATTATTACATTTAAAAGATTCTAAATAGGTGATAGGTAAAAACTGCTATTTAACCCATTGTTAGCAAAGAAAAGGTGAAAATATTTGACATTGACAGCATTAGGCAGACGTCCTTATTCAGAGCGACTTACATTAATCTCCTTTATACATCTGAGAAATTGGGGGTTAAGGGTCTTACTCAGGGGCCCAACAGTGGCAACTTGGTGGTGCTGAGAACTGAACCCCTGTCCTACCAATTAGCAGTCCAACACCTTAAAGTTCCGAGATCATTACATTACTCGTAGTCCTGTAGTATAAAACGTGACCCTAATCATATCACGTGACCTTAATCAAATTTAGGCTAAACTTGAATATCCCGGTTGCCAGCTGCACCTATAACCCCCACAATCTAATGACACAATGATCTCAAATTCATAGAACTACTAATAAAACATTCTCAGCATCTTGTCACTGTGTGTGTACAGCAGCATGGGCGTATATCTTAAACCTCCACCAGATTAGAGCCATCTGCTGCATGCGGTCTAAAGGTGGACATAAAACCGGTAGCGATAAACGTGCGCAACCCCCGTCGCTCGCTGCATATGGCTACAGATTTTATGCTACTTTGCACACATACACACAACACATTTCTGTCTGAAAGCCAGTTGCTGCCTTTATTTACTTTCCCACCAACCTGTTGGAGCTAAACACATATAGTGTCCATATATACACACACACACACACACACATACACACACGCACACAGATGATGAGGAAAGCCAGGTTTTCTTCCGGTGGGTCCTGGCAGCCCACAAGGGGACATAAATGTCATGTGATTTTTGGTCTGATTCACACTTTCTGTAGGTCCCTCAATAATCTACCGCCCATCTCTCGCTTTCTTAACAAAAAAGGCTTTTGCTGCAAAAAGAAATAGAAAAGGGGCAAAAATTAATGAATTTAATAAATGCCTGACTTGAAATGGTTGAAGGCTTTTTTTCTAGTCTCCTCTATTACCAAGCCTATTCAGCTGGCGTTTAAAAGGGCGGGGGGAAAAAGGGGGGAGAGAAATCATTTGCGTTGAGAGACAAAGCCGAACGAAAATATAATTCGCTATTGTGCGCGGCCCTTTTTGTCGTGCGGCCGTCAAGCAAGCTAATGGCAACGCTTTTCGCATGCAGGGAAAAAAAACAGCAGTGTCGAATTGCACATGCCGCCGTAATGGGCTCGCCTTTGTGGGATTAGATTATAGGGGCAATTAACGGCGTCAAACCTTAACAACTCGGCATTCAGGCGCGCTGCGATGGAAGGTGTTATAACTCTAGTAATTATTGTGCCCTGCAAACGGGAAAACGTCAATGAACGTGTGTATCAAATAAAACGTATGGCGCAGAATAGGACACCGATGAGGGATTAATTACAGGATTGTGTTTTCCAATCCAGGTCGCAGTGACAAGCGGCATATTGGCGAGACGCCAAGCGTCTGCGGCGTTAGAGCTCTCACACCTCCCTCCTTTCACCTGACTGTCATTCTGCAATATACCTGTCTATCACAACTTACTTCCATAACCATGTCCTAATGGGCTTTCTCTCTATCTATCTCTCTGTCTCCTCACCTCTTTCTCTCTCCATATCTCACTCACCCATCTCTCTTTCTCTATCCCCATCTATCTCTCTCTATCTACCTCTCAGTCTCTCCACCTCTTTCTCTCTCCATATCTCTCTCACCGATCTTTCTTTCTTTCTCTCGCTCTCCCTATCTATCTCTCTGTCTTTTAGTCTCTCTTAATCTAGCTTTTTGTCTCTCTATTTCTCTATCTATTTCTGTCTCTTTATCTCTCCATCTATTTCTTTGTCTTTCCATCTCTCTCTATTCATCTCCCTTTCTGTCCATCTGTCACTATGTATCTCACTATGCCACTCTATCTCCCTCTTTGTTTCTACATAACTGTCTTTGTCTAGCTCTCTCTTACTTTATTTTTATCCATATATCTCAGGTCTCTCTCTCTCTCTCTCTCTCTCTCTTTTCATTGACATAGCTGTGTTAGTGTTTGTTTAGAGAATCATACTTATAAATCCTCTTATAAACCCTCTTATAAAGATCTTATAAACCCTCTCTTACATAGAATTTCATTTCATTTTAATTGTGTAGTGCCTTCAACTACAGACATCATCGCAAAGCGGTTTTACAGGAATGGAAATTATTTTCTGTCATTGTAAGTCTAACACGTTTGCACAAGTACAACACTTGTGTTGATGAGTCTATGACTGTAATATACAGGATAATAAACATGTAATAACCATGTAATAAAATGCATTATAACACAGGACATAACGTCTAGTGCAGAAACTGTTATAATGTGTTAGAACATTGTCATTAGGGGGCGCTGCTAACAATTTCGGGTCCTAAGAAAGAATTTAGATGTTGGGCCTCCCCAGCACAGCCGTTTCACACCAAGCATTACTACTTTACAACATTAATACTAGTACTGTTACTACTAATAAAACAGATCTCAAAACCCTTGATACACTCTATACACTATTGTGCAGCCCTAGTATAAATAAATAAAAATAATGTAGCTATTATTTTTAAGTGCACATGTGGTTCCTGCTTCTTTCGATTCAAGCAGGCTGTGTTTTGGTGCCGAAACAGATTCTGTCTGGGATCTGATTGCCACTCAGTCACCTAAGTCACTTAACAAGGCTGCGCCGGACCTCCTCCATGTGACTCTCTATCAAAAAGCACCTGGCACCAAACACATCCATCATATTTAACCTGCGTTTAACAGCAGCCTGACATCGCCATCAGAGATATGAGATCATTTTACAGTGCCAAGTATGGACTTGCCCGAGGTTGACGCCGCCACCGGCACCAGCGTGATAGAGCGGCTCCACATAATGCACATTTCCCCTTGAAGTAGGCGCTCACGCAGTGCATCCTGCGAGCTGAGGGAGTGCATAATGTGATCTCCTCTCCCCCTTTTCCCCTCTTCACTGGAGGGATTTCATGATTGAGTGTGTTCGGTTATGGATGACTCGTTTGATCACGATATGCCGGGTTTACAATAAAGGATTGGACAAGGCTCGCCGCACGCACTCTCCAAACTGATAACCACGTGCAGAGGAGCCTTTATCGCGTTCTCTTAGACAGAGCGAGAGAGAGAGAGAGAGAAGAAAAGGAGGGAGGGGGAGAGGAAACAAGTCTGTTCATATTTACCGGCCGTCTTGTTTACAAAGTCAAATCAGACCTTTACAGATTTAATTTGCCACTGACAGCTCTCTCTCTCTCTCTCTCTCTCTCTCTCTCTCTTGCTCTTTCTCTGTTTCACTTTTACTCTCTCCCTCCATCTATCTGTTGCTCTCTGTCCCTCTCTCTCTCTGTCTCTCTCTTTGCCTGTCTGCCACTTTCTCAGTCTCTCTCTCTCTCTCTCTCTCTCTGTCTCTCTCGGTCTCTCTCTCTCTCTCTGCCTTTGAATAAATCAACTGCACACTTAAGCATTGCCTCACAACAAATGAATCCCGATCATGTTTGCAGCCTTCTAATTTTTTCCCCACAATCCCGCTTGTGTTCGCCATTTAGATAAATGTATACATTACGCCGCTGGTAATTTGTTCTCATATTTCAGGCTTCAAGCAGCCGTCGCCTGTAAATAGCTTTATTTTTATTGAGCAGTTGCAGAGAGATAATCAGTTATGGCCCTTGAGCAGTAAATAGGAAAATAAATGGGACCCCGTGGAGCAGCTAAGCTGTGCTCTGTGTGTGTGTGTATGTGTGTGTGTCCGCGCATGTGTGTGTGGTGCGCGCTCGCACAATGATGCTAGAATTCGAGGAAGCACAACACAGACATGCTTCACAGGTGCTTCTGTCTTTTTTTGCCTCGTATAATTTTAGCTCCTTCTCAAATTTACACTTTTTTTCTATCATATTCTCTCTCTCTTTCTCTCTCTCTTTCCCTCTCACATGTTCTTTCTTTCTCTCTTTTACCCGCTGCATACTTGGAGTAAGATAATCATCTCTACGCTCGCTTTAACACCTCACTGTCATTGCGCAAATTGTGCTCCCTTTCTCTCTCTCCTCTCTCTTTCTCTCTCTCTTTCTCTCTCTCTTTCTCTCCCAGACTGTCGCGCGCGGTTTTCTGATATCAATCTTATCGTTGGTTGTTTGTTATTTTCGACAAAAGGCTCCATTCTGTCAGGAGCAGCTCATAATAACGTGTGTGAGTAAGTGTGTTTGAGTGTGTCTGTCGAATTGTTTGCTTCCGATAAGAGTTCCTAGCCAAAAGACTGTTTGTTCGCAGTGTTAAGTGATTTGTTTGTTGACTGCTTTATAACCGCGCAGGTTTACGGCAACAGAAAGTTGGTAATGTTCGGAGGTCAGGACTTTATCCGTCTATAGCTACATCAGACAAGGTTTTTTTTTTTTGTTTTTTTGTTTTTTTAAAGATTAGTAAGTTTGGTAAGGACATGGTGTTTTACATGGTGTGCAAGACGAGTAGCATATCCAAACCCCTAGTATCCGAAAAGTTGCCCAGATTTTGCCCAAGTATGCATATAATGCACATTTTACTGTCCCATGAGCCTGCGGGAAAGACTGCTCGTTATATGCCAGCACGGCTCATTTCTAGTGCTTTAAGTATGTATTAAAAAACCCCAAACAGTTCAGTGTAGTTAAATTGCACTTGTTTAACATAATTCAAGTTAAACATTATCCAGCTTCAAACTCGCTCTTTTGTGATCTATACTTTATGTGATATTAACATGGCGGATGTAATAGGTCCGAATTTTATTCATACCACCCAAAACTATACTATACAGAACAGCTGCCTGGAATCACAGTGTCAGGCAAAATAAAGAAACAGTCAAATCGCTGTAAATGGTCATATACCGTAGCAGAAGATCATGAATTTTTTTCCTAGCACTAACAAGCTGCCACAGATGGACCCCTGAGCTCTCAACCCTTAACTCTCAACTGCTCAGTTTGATAAAAAAAACGGAACTAAAAAAAATGCTAGAAATGTTGGCAAATCATTGCAGTACAGAAGAAATGAAAGGAACTCATTATTTAAATATAGTTCGGTGCTCATGTTGTTTATGCTAAATATCAAGATTACGAGTTTGTGTGTGAGGTGTTGACAAGACAGTTACCTAGCATCACTGTGCACCAGGAAAATAAGCACATAAAAATTATTAACACACACACACACACACACACTTTCACTCACCGCTTGTCCCTGTCTGTAATTGGTCAGGTGCCTGTGTCCATGGCAATGATGACCCCACAGATGATCACTCCTCAGCAGATGCAGCAGATTCTTTCACCTCCACAGCTGCAGGCCCTGCTCCAGCAGCAGCAGGCTCTCATGCTGCAACAGGTACTCTACACACACACACACACACACACACACGATCATGTTAATGTCACATTTATTTGTTATATAAATGCACTTAGAGACACAGTCTTGTACACACACACACACACACACACACACACACACCTAGTTTGGTACCACAAACATTCAAATTTTTTTGCAATTGTTATAGAAAATTCCAACTATTTTCAATACATTTAGTGAGAACATACACCTCGTGACGTTTAGATCTTCTCCCAGATCTTAATTCTTTGCTGTTTTAGTGCACACCTCCTCCCTACCCCACTTAATTGAGACTCTTAATCTAGTAAGCAGTGTAACTGGGTTTTAATCACACACTCTTCCAGCATAAAATTACTTCCCTGAGTGTGTAAGCCAAGTCAGTGCAGGTCCTTAAATGTGCTGAGGAAGCCTCAAACTTCTGCTCTTTATGACTACAAATGTTTCCAGGTCTTTTATGGACCTGCTCCTGTGTGTGTGTGTGTGTGTGTGTGTGTGTGTGATATAAATGCACATGTACATTATGTCTGGTGTGTGTAAAGGCCTTTGAAAGTACTTGATTAGGGATATAATGGAACAGCCGCTGAAACCTCACACAGGTTCATCAGTTTTTCTCCATATATCAGCATTTATGAGATTTAACCCCGCCCCTTTGGCTCCTGCTTCTACACGTCTGTGCTGCCAGCCATAAAAAGCTGACATGAGCTTCTCTCTCTTTCTTTTTTATCTTTCTCTTCCACTCTCTCTTTTTTGTGCTCTCTCTTTCTCTCTCTCTCTCTCTCTCTCTTTCCTATTTCATATCATTTCCCCCCTCTCTCTTTGCCTCTCTCTCACAATCATTTCCTCCTTGTATCACCCTGTTTCTCTCTTCTAATCTCTCTCCCTTTCTCTCTGCCTGCCTTTCTCTCTCTCTCCCCTTTCTCTTGTTCTCTCTTTTTCTTAATAAATTTACCGAGTCCGAGGCCACTCGTTATCTCCCACCGTTACCCGGGGTTTAAAGGCATGTCCCTCGAAGGCAGACGTGAAAGAACAAACACCTCTTGCACGTCTCTCAAATATTTAACACAGTGCCGCTAACTTACCCCAAGCGCCGCCCCACGGCCTTTTAACCTCCCGCAGAAATGAGGTCATCCACTAGTTCCTCCAGTTCCTCATAGTCAATACATGTTAGAAAAATCTTATGGAAATATATTCAGAATATCTTGCTAAACCAGAGATGGTCATTCTAATTCATCCACTTTCCTCTCTCAAAGAGAAAAAAACGCCATTCTCTGTATACCTCTCCGTTACACACGCTGTGGTTTTTTTAAAGCTCGTTTTTGCTCTTATCTCAGCAAGTGCAAGAAAAAAAAGTAGACTAATGCGTTTTTTCTCTCTCTAATCTGAATGTTCATAGACGTATGATTAAACATACCAATGTGTGTGTCTGAGTGTGTTTATGCATGAGTTAACCTTTACATTCCCCCGTCCAACCTTTAATTACAGCCCAGCTGATATATATTTTTTTCTTTTTTTTTTAAGCCCCTTAGTCTTTCTCACTATTACCGAAAGCCCAAGGTCACAGTAATGGGAGTCTAAGGTGAATGCGTTCGAAGGCGTGCGGTTAACTTGCATAGGGTCCACTGAATCAAATCATTTAAAAAATGCCTTAATTATCCTTTTAATTATTCTCCCTAGCGGCTAGCTCCAAACGGGCAGGAATTAAGGGGGTAATGAGCGGGTGCGTGGTCGAGGGGCCGATGCCATCCAGGCATGGAGGAAAAAAATTCAACTCAGTCTAGAGAGATTGCCGACATATTGGAGCCGACGTGGCTCTAGTGCGTAAAATAGAGTTTAGTCTGCAGATCCAGCCGGATAAATCCTCTCCGTGGATAGCATATCGCCTTTTCACACCATATACCTCAAGGAAGCTACTCATGTGTTGTTTGTATTTGGGCCGCATTGGAGATCCGGGTCAATAGAAAAGACCTTTTCTCCAAATTTTCAAACAAAAAAAAGGAAGAAATGGTGTCTAGCTGCACAGACAATTTGTATTAGTTTTATGGCCCAGGTTTCTAAGCTACGTTTGAGTCTGTAGGACAGTTGTCCCTCATATTGATAGCTAGTAGTCTGTCATAATAAGTAAACAGGTTTTAACCTGACTTGGGTAGGGCTGTGCGATTTTTTGAAATGAAACCAAATCTCATCCCATGTCATTTTTCCCTTTAAAAACGTACTACCGTGTGTGAAGTCACTTAACTCCGCCTGGTAAGGTTACTGGTGCTAAAGCGAGCCTGCCGAGAGTCAGCTGAGCAACAGGAAAAAGCAGTGCGCTATAAAAGAAATTGTAAATTAATCGTAATCCGGGTAAAATGTTTCACGAATCAAGGTTTTGATTTTAGGTCATATCGCCCAACCCAAGAGCTTAAAGCTGGTGGAGGTCCCTGGTGCTCTGTTCACTACTGAGCCAACAGACGATCCTTTGACCCCATTGAGACCACTTTAGATTTTACAGCAGTACAGATGTGTTTTGCGTCTCTTTTTTCTGCCTCTCATAAGAAATTTCAACAGAAGTACCGCTATATCTTCTTAAAGATGGGCTAAAGGGAAGAAAAATGAAAGATGAAGTAATTGTAACCGGTCCAAAAGGTCACTTTTTTAATTTAGACCATCCACATAACCTCATTTTACATCATCAACGTCTATTAAAATTGCTTATTACACATTTCAAGAATAATTGTTCACCTACTGCCAGGCTAAGGTATATAAAAAAGCAGACACCTATCATCATTTTACTGACTCTTACTTTTACTGCTGTACTTGATTCTGCCATCATCACAAAGTGGCCATCATCAGCCACACACAAGTTCCTGCATTTGCATATCTGGGATGTCTCTGATAGTTAGGATGTGTGAAGTGCAATAGAGCTTTCTAGAAAAAAAATATACGAATAATAATTTAAAAGGGGAAAACAAAAAAGTTCACACACACTCTCTCACACTCAATATCTATTCCCACCCTACTAACAATTTAAGGATGTCAATCAGCCAAAGGAAGGAAATCAGAGAACTTGGGGGAACTCACTGAAGGGATGCCATGTCATGACATTTGATGTGGAAGGGAAGTGGTAGTTCAGTGGTTAAGGTGTTGGACTGCTAATTGGAAGATCATGATTCGATTCCCAGCACCACCAAGTTGCCACTGTTTGGCCCCTGAGCAAGGCCCTTAATCCCAGTTGCCTCATTGCTTTAATTTGAAACAGACAAAAAAAAAAAAACATTGACTCTGTCTGAAATTAAGTAAGTACATATTTTCTGGCCATTAACAAAAGTATGTTCTATATAGAATAGTTACGGGTTCTATGAACGGGTTCAGACGTACTACATACGCCATGTTGATATTGACACGTGTCAGACGATGTCACACAGCAGCATGAATTTAAAGTTAGATAACTACTTTAAAAGCTACTTACCAGAGCGACATTTATCTCTTCTATACTGCAAGGCAACTGGGGGTTAAGGGCTTTGCTCAGGGGCCCAGCAGTAGAAGAAACTTGGTGGTGCTGGGAATCAAACCCTGATTTTCCAATTAGCAGTCCAACACATGAACCACTACACTACCACTTTCCCCGAATCCCTAGTATGTGAAAAAAACCCTATGGGAAAAAGTTCCCGGGTGGCTATTAACTAGTTAAAATCTACTTAAATCAACTGAATAGTGCCATGTCGCCGTTTTACCCTACTCCCGCATATGACATGCCATTTTTTTATGGGGTAGTAAAGTGTACACCTGGTATGCTTAGAGGGTATTTCGCATACTAATGATTCGGACAAACCATTCACCTCACATACTACATACTTTTGCACAATATATATGGAAGTATACGATAGTGTATGGAGCCATTATATTTATTTTCTCCCTGATGTATTTCATTGTTTGTCTCGGATAAGATTCTTCTATTTCTAAATCAAATCCATTTTTCGAACCGACAGAAAAACGGACGGTTTAAATGCGCTTTCCATATTTGTATTAATAATTATGTGTATATTTTGCGATCACATTCCTTCACGACTTTTTACAATCTCTCTCCCTTTCTTTCTGTCTCTCTCTATTCCATTGTTCTAAAGAATAAAACACAATCTTCACCATAATGCCCACAAACACACAAATCTTCCAAAAGCTTGTAATCTCAGTTGGCAAGGTGTGTTGCTGCAAAGTGTTTCCCTGCGATAACACACACACACACACACACACACACACAGCAGTGTTTACCTGTGTATAAAGACTGAGTCATGTGCAGTTGGGCTTTAAATCAGTAACTGGTGTGTAAACACACTTTCATGTTCTATATTAACCAAACTCCTCCCATGCCCAGGGCCAAACACACTGATGAATTCTCAGAAACAAGGTGTATATTCTTTAAAGTAGGCTACAATTTGTGTGTGTGTGTGTGTGTATAATGTACAGTATATATGTGTAAGAACACGTGTGAGGTCATAGAAAGTTGAGATTAATACCGAATTATAGCTCGTAGATCACACATGACACCAGCTTTGCTCACCAGTACAGCCTGCTGTATTTCACCCACCCCACGTACCCGATCAGCCCTCGGCACTCGATTCCACTCTTTTAAAACGCCGTAAACGGCAAGCCATCGCAGATCATCTTAAAAAGCTGTCCATAACAGTTTCACGAGACAGGTGCTACAGCCGAGTGGCTCGTAAATACCGGGGCCTGTCGGTGTGTTGTCAAGTGTGCCACGTTGCAGCGAAATTTACAGGTTCCTTTGAATCGCCATAGAGTTTCAACTTTCGTTGATAAACTACATTTTTAAATGAACAGTATTATACTTAAAAATGCAACTGTTTTTTGTAGCAAGATGTACGCTAGGATTCATAGCAAAGACTTGACCACATTTATTCGGATTGTATTTTATTAGAAAGTCGTGACTTATGTTTTGTTTTTGTTTTTTTACCATTACTTTTAAATAAAGCCACAATTTCTTTAAAGGACTTGTTTTAATTGTGCATTTTTTCAAAAAATCAATTTTTTCAAAAAATCAATTTTTTCAAAAAATCAATCAGAATTTAAAATTTGTTCATATTTTTAAACAACTTAAGCTAGCGGTTTTGGATTTGGCGACCTCTATGGTGAAACAATGCTACTACGGGAGAAAAAATAATATAGCGCCTCACTAGCCTGTTAGCAGTAAAAATGTTTAAGCTGCTACAACTAGTAGTTAGTGTAAGATTTAGCTATTCATTACTTCAACCTTTCAATAGCTGATACTGAAAAACAATAGCACAACAATGAGTTAAGGTGGTGTTGCAAATAACGTTCTGAACAGGTAGCATAAGCTTTTAGCAGTGTAAACAGTGGGTAAAGTCAATATTTTTGGTGATTTAGTGGCTAGTATTTAGGTTTTTTTTTTCTGTAGTAGCATTGTTTCACCAGAGAGGTCGCCAAATCCACAACCGCTACCTTAAGTTGTTTAAAAATGAATAAATTATAAATCATAACAACATTCTGAAATGCGTTTTAAAATGCTGTATAGGGTCCCTTGTTTTTACGATACACATTTTGAAGGCAGCTTTTACATAATCAGAATTTGTTGAAACCAGCTTTTGTCTATAATATGGTCATTTTTTCTATAGCCTCCTTTGCTCGTATAGGGGCTTTTGTTAAAAAGCAATATTTTGTAGTTCTTGTTAAGTAAATAATAAAATGAACACTTTACTAAAAATGCTATTTAACACAATTTTAAACCTTATGAAACACTGATAACATGCACCATTGTAACAGCTTTAAAAATAACACTCTGGTTGCCCAAAGCCGATCGGGTTTCATCCCGCTCTGTTTTTCTCTCTCGTTTTGCTTAAGTTGCAGGAGTACTATAAGAAACAGCAGGAACAGCTGCATCTCCAGCTTCTCAGCCAACAGCAGCAAGCAGGGAAGCAGGCCAAAGAGGTGAGTTTTTGCTATTAACCCCTTACTTCACTTTACTTCACTTCCTAGTGCCATTTATTGCTTCGAAATGGCTAACACACTGCTAAGCACTTCAAGGGATATTAACATCTGAGATAACTAAACACTGAAAGAAATGAACAGGCTGCACGAGTCTTTCGTTAATCATCAGGAAGCCGAAAGGATCCCACGTATTATATGACTTTATTATAAGACTCCACATTCTCTCCACATAAGCTTGACTTCGGCTGTGATCTAAACACATCAGGGATTATAGATTTGTATTTTTTTTTTTCGCTTCAAAAAAAAAAAAAAAAAAAAAAAAACACCACTAAGCCGTTCTTCAAATCTCGGCGCGGTCTTATTGCTATTACTCGTTAAGTATTAATTTACAAGTCCTTGCTTGCTAAGCCTCGTGGAAAATCCCTATTACGGCTCTCGGGCAAAGCTGTAGAGCTCTTTAATTGTCCATGGAGGCAGCGTGAAAGGAGAAGGCCCGCTTTGGTTAATGAAGGTGAGCGGAAAAACGCAGGATTCAGACGAACACAACAAAAGATTCGGAGATCGACACTAATCCAATGCACGATTGAAATCTCAACACCTGATTGTCTGTCTGTTTTTCTTTATTGATATTCAACCTTTGCCTCAATTAAACATACAAACACAAAGGTTTCTGTTAGAACAGTTCTGTTTACCAGCAGCATTTGTCTCACCGACAGTTTCACTTTGATAGATATACAATTATACATCCGAAAATATACACACAAACCACTGCCTATGTTTGGTGATTCTTCCACATGTCTGTGTGCGTTTGGGTCTGTGTGTGTCTGTGTGTGTCTGTGTGCCTGTGTGTGTGTGTGTGTGTGTGTGTGCGAAGAATAAATATCATCTCATGATCATGTGGAATCTTCTTTTTTATATATTTAACTTTTAAAGACACTACATACTTTTTTGTTGTTTACTGTAGTACCGAAGGTTTTATCAAGAAAAGTGTTAAATTAATGAATTAAGTTATTAAATTTTTCAGTTTAGTAAATAAAAAAAATTACTTAAAAAAATGAAATGAGACAAAAATGAAAAAAACATTATTTCAATAAATCAAAAATATGACTTTACTTATGTATAAGAACAAGTCTGGTTACCATGACGTAGTGTGTCGTCTACAAGAGACACAAATTAGATGCAAATACAGTTGGGATTTGACAGTTTTTTGGGATGTACAACGATGACGGCGTGTAACATTTGTTCTGAGAGTTGCAGAGGTGCGGGCGGGGAAGGTTGTTTGGTCGACCCTGCACAAGGAAGAAAAACAATTACAAAAGCTAAAAAGAATTTTACTTTCTTTTTTTTTGGTCTGTGTGTGCGTGTGTGTGTGTGTCCCATTAGACAAAAAGGAACAGAATAAACAACTAAAATGAATTCTTCTGTAGAAGCAGGGAACGAGGGGAGAGGGAGAGATAATGGCAGAGAGGGATTAAGACCTGTTAGCTGCAGCCCAGACATCATGACTGATGGAGGATATGCATGGCAAATGCTAAACCAGGTGTCCAATCACAAACACACACTGACTGAGAGAAACGCAGCAGTGACAAGTGTACACACAGGAACGCGCTATAGGTTACGAGATCGTCAGAATGCACACCTTTGCTTAAACAGCTGTAGGTGTAGGATGGATGCATGTTCAGACCGGATTAGGGTTTGCATGTGTGTATTGCGTATGTGTGTATGTGTTGCATAGGTGCCCCAGGGAGACGAGAGGTGCCCATGCTTGACTGAACAAGAGATGCTCAAGCGAGAAAACGCGAATTTTTAAACTGTAAGCAGGTCTAGCAAATGTTGTGGACGGCCCAGGGCTGTATTTAGCCATGAGTCAACTAGCATTAACATGATTTTTTTTTTCTAGCAAAAACCCACTAGCAGTAAGTACGGATATATAAAATGAAATAAAAATCATCTTAGAAATCCTGTCAGGTTAGCGGCAAGTATTCAGAACATTTAAAATCCTTTCAGAATTTATCTCAGGTTAGTTTATGTTTACTCATATTTATTTAAATAAAGTGTTCAATGAAATTCTGACAAATAAGTTTGTGACCAGAACCAAGCATAACAATCCAAACATTTAGAAAAAAATTCCAAATCCTCTTAGAAATTATGCTTATATTAGTTAGCTGGCTAGCAGGAAGCAGTGAACTAAGAACAGTGACTGAAAATAATATAAGAATCCTCTGAAAAATCCTCTAATGTCTACTAGTTAGCTGTTTAGCTAACTTTACAAGAGAAGGTTGTAAACACGTATAGATAACATTTAAATTGTGATAATCCTGTCACACTAGTAAAATGGATTAGTAAAGATATACATTTATACACATTACAAAAATAAACTCATAAAAACGTTTAGCAGCACATTCCGAATTCCGGAGGGTTGGAAGGTTTGATTAAAAGTTTTAATAAAATGAAAACTAAAAGTCTGTCAAATAAGCCAATATTTTATTCACAATAGAACATAACAGAAATGTTTAAACTGAGAAATGTTATGATTTTATATCTAAAATAAGCCCATTTCAAATTTGATGCCTGCTACAGGGGACGCAGCTAAACATTTAGCAGTTAATTAGGTTAATTGACATCAGGTCTGTAACATGATTAGCTATGAAAGGGATGAAGAGACAGTAAAGAGAGGCAGAGGCTCTCCAATCTGGGAAAAGTGTGCAAAAATAAAAACTATTCGGGTTGTTCAACTTTTATAGACCTTTAGTTATATAAATACATCCCACTTATCAGTTCCCGGCAAATTGTATTCTAAACACTCTTCATTGCACAATAGCTGAGTTTACATAATAGTTTAGAATCATACAATTTCTTTTATATGCATTTCTTTTACGGTGCATAGCTGCATCAATGAAAAAAAAGACTGTCAAAGTTCTGACAGGGCCACTTAAAACTCTAGAGTAGAAAATGCATTGTTTTAATAAAATGTATAGAAGCCTGGAGTCCGACGCTCCGTCTCAGCAAAGCAAGCTGTAATTGCTTGTCAGGGTAGCGGCATGTGCATGAGGTGAGAGATCGCAAAAAAGAACTGCTGGGAGACACTTACCACTCACGTTTGTCAATTCTGCTATCTGAAACTTTTTCTTGGCTATGTTTCTGCCTCTCTCTCACTCTCTGCTTGTCTCTCTGACGCTAGATGCGAGTGTGTGTGCGTGTACGTTTGAAGCTAAGGCCACAGAGTCAGCGCAGAGTCAGCCTAATGAAGTGGGCCTGTCAGTCGTAGCTGGCGTGCCCAAACTCTGCTTGATGTGCTCATAAATCAAGCTGACAGGCGCACTCCTTCGCTAGCTTTGGCCACTCGAGTGCATCTAATGTAAACAGCGCACAGACACAATGTGTTAAAGAACTCGAACCGCGTCCCGGGAGACCGAGCCAGGGGGGGGGGGGGGGGGGGGGGGGTCTATGGACAGAGAGATGAAGAGGGAAACGGATGGACAGAGAAAAAGTAAAGAACAAAAAATTGGACGATAATAGGAAGCGAGAAGCACGGGTTTTACTAATTTCTTCCAGAAGTTGTTTGGAGACAGAGTTTTTTTTCCTACCTTCTGTCACTTTGTCTTTATTTGGTTCCTCAGATCCGAAGCAGTAGAAGTGGGACATACTTCATTCATCACTATGTAGGAAGGCTGAAGCGAGACAAACTACAGTCGATATACTTATAAAAAACAAATTATAACAACGTATAACCTTTTTAGTACAATTTACTCTATTTTCTTGTTTATCTCTAATTATTACCGTTTGTCATCGTCATTAGCACAGGTGCCAAAATAATCGTCAGATAATCGAGGAATTTTTTTCTATATTTTATTACAAGCTGAATCAATCACAGTGTTACAAAATGTGTGTTTAATTTAACAACCATGTTTATCTCCATAACCAACGGCTTGACGATATAATAAGCACTTTCTTTTGCGCTGTAATCATTCAATGACTACCGCAGAACTTAAAATATGATCTAAGCTATCCACAATGTCAAGACAACAGAGCGCTTCATCATAAACCGGATCTCCAAGCCACAAACGCAACCCATTGGACAGCTACAAATGGCAGAAATATTAAATTTTTCCAAAACGTTACTCATTTCGCTTGCATTAGTTTTAGAGCATTGGCTCTTTTGAAGTAAGGGGGTGCAAACTTTTGCATCCAACTCTGTGCACATGTAAATATATCCCATATGTGTCCTAATATAGCCCACCTGCTAGAAACAAGCCGTATAGCTCAGTGACGGTCCGTAATCCAGACACAAGCTGTAGCTAATGATGCACAATCTAAAAGTGACATGTAGCTAACGGCAAACGATCCGAGCGTGATTTAAAGCTAATAGCGCTCGGTCTGAATGTGATCCCCGGCTAATAACAGCCTAGTCCGAATGTGATCCCAGGCTAATAGCACGCAATCTGACTGTGAGCTGGAGCTAATAGCACAGGATCCAAGCACAATCTGCAATCTATTAGCCCTAGATATGTTTAAGAGTCTCAGACTAGAAGTGTTCTGGCTAATTTTGGTCTTTGGCTGATTACCTTGACGTAACAAATCTTTTCCTTTCTTTTTGTTATTTTCTTTTTTTTTCTGTTTTTATTTTTTAAATCCCTCTCCACTTTAGTCCTTCTATTCTGTTATCTGCCATGTGATAAGGTCCATCTTGCATTGGGGGGACATCAAAAAGCGTCTCCTTGGAAAAGCTGTTCAGGAAGGGGAACATTTATCACAGAGACACCGTCTGACATTATCACCACATACCATGTAGTCTGTGGTGCTTAAGCTTTCCCTTTTATACACACACACACTTTTCTCACTGTACTACTGAGGACCCTTTAATTACTATCAACTAAATATTGATATGTAACTAAATTAAACATTTTGCCTGTTTTTTTAATTAACTAAATGTCCCCAAAAGTCTAAAACTGTTTCCTATCCTTAAGGAGACATTTGGGTCCCACAAAGATTCAGTAATGCTTAAACACACAAACAAACACACATTTTTTCTGGCTTCCACAACCTTGAATTTATTTATACAGAAGATAGAGTGAGTCTGTGTGTGTGTGTGTGTGTGTGTGTGTGTGAGTGTACCCTTTAGCTTTAGAGATCAGAGAAGCCTCAAATAAACAGTCGGCACGATTTTGATGAAGCCAAGGAGCCACACACTCTTACTGCTCTTTCAGCCCTTATGTCATAGCTCTTAGAACGAATGAGATAACTCCGTCTACTTCCCTTTCATTGGGAATGTGACAGTATAGCTTAGGGCACATTTTTAGTTATGGAATATTTCATAAACAAGGTTTTCTCCTTTTCCGTGCATCTTTTCGTTTTTTTTATTTTTATAATGTGTGGTGAGAGTGAAATTGTGCCTTATCGAAACCATTAGACATCTGATGTCATATAATTTGAAACCACGTTCAACATCACACACAGATGTCATTTATCACTGTTTATTGCTGTGTTAATTTGCGAAGCGGCCGCATTCTAACAGATTGCTGCACATACCACAGGGACTGTGGCTGTGTGTGGCTGTGTGTGTGTGTGTTTGTGCGTGTGTGTGTGAGGCCAGAATACATGGTCTAGTTAATCTTGCATCAACTATCTCTAGACAAAATTTGACTAGCACAGCCAGGTTGAGGATGCCTGCTTTTAGCCACACACACACACACACACACACTCACACTCGATTCCATCCCTTCAGGAAGCACAATGATGACCAAAAGGGAAAAAACTTTCTATTCCAGGATGTGTCTTATCTAAACACACAGTTTGCAGGCTTATAAAAGCAACCGGGTGTCTGCTTTGTGTCCACTCCCATTTCTCTTTCCCTTTTTTTTTTTTTTTTATGTTGGCAATTTTTTCATATGTTTTTAACTTTTTCCTATTTCAGCAGCAGCAGTTGGGCAGCAAACAGCTGGCTTTCCAGCAGCAGCTGATCCAGATGCAGCAGCTGCAGCAGCAGCACATCCTCAACCTTCAGAGGCAAGGCCTTGTCGGAATCCAACCTAGCCAAGTCCCCATTCAGGGCCTGCAGCAAGGTACAGACTTACACACACTTTAAAACATCACTATTGGTTAAACTGTGGGGGTTTTTTATGGTCATGGGTTTTAACGGTGAAACAGAAAAATCAAAGTTTGTTGGAAAAAAAAAAAAACCCAAATAAAAGAAAAACAGGTATATTAATAATAATAAAAACATGTTAATGAATTGATGCACAAAAGTACAGTACAATAAATTGAGGATAAAAAGACCATTATTTACACTTTTATTGTGTCATCCCTTTATATCCACACATGCATGTAATAAGTGACCAAAAATTGAATGACACATTTACATTTTGGCTCCATCCGAATTCACATATTAGTATGTATTTACTTCATTTAAGTAATAACATACTTCCTGACCGTTAAAAAAGTATGTCCTATATAGTATGGTTAATGGTAGTAAGTATGACATGACGAGTCATCTCTCCCACGGCCTCATGGGATAGTAAAGTGTTCATCACATACGTACCTTAAAATCTGGGAGAGAGTAGTAGGTCATCCGGGAACTTTTTACGTTCTGCATTTTGCATACTAAGAATTCCGATCTACTACTCGGCTTATGCTTAAAAAACAAAAAAGAAGACTTTGGTTTCTTCTTCTTCGGTTCTTTGATTTGGGTTCTCCCTTTCTCTCTCTTTCTTACTGGCTCGCCTCAGAGGCTCTGGGATGCCACACACACTCTTTCTAAAATGATTACAAAAGCAAAGACTCACCACACACACACCCCAACTCAGGAGCAAAATCCAACAGGCTAAATAAACACAGAATGTGTATTTTGCGTATTCTTAGCCTTTCACTGGTCCAGATGGTCAGCACTGCACAACGATCTCTGCCGGACTCTGCACTTTGTCATAAACATTAAATAAGGCAATCTGTACACTCACACACACACCAGCTGACCTCCTGCCATAAACATGAACATGCCTGTTACTAAACGTTAATAATGCTAGCCATAAAACAGGGCCTTACACTCGAATAGTCTCAATCTATTAGCCTGAGATAGATGACATCAAACCCACCCCATCCATCTATCTACCCCCTTCAACCACCAACCTACACCCCGGAGCAAAACCGCAGCCATGGCCGCACTGCCGAGCCACATATGAGGCTTGTTAATGTAATCAGCTTGTAAAAAGATAAAAGACATGTGTGACTGTTTGTTGAGGAAGGTAGTCATTTGGATAATAGGTAAATATCCCACAAATTATGCTACTCTCTGTGGAGAATTGTGCGTGTGTCTGGCAGCAGGAAGGAAGTGTGGTCTTCATAAGCTGGATATATTTTTCTGCATCCTTTATTTTCACTTAGCCTCATCGAGATAGCGGCTCCTGTAACACTACACACATACACACACACACACCGACCTCCCAGAGGAATAAAGCAACAAGCAGGCTGGTCGAGTTTTTACAGTTAAGCAGGGCCTCTGAAATGAACCCATCTACTACATTCGACTTTTATTCTCTCTTATTACCCTTGACATCTCTGATTATTGACGCAACTCAAAATTGCTGTCCCAAATGCCGTCCGCACACACAGTGTAGCAGAACAGCACACACACACACACAAACGGAGGCACCCGTTTTCTGGAAATGCATCACTGGAAAGGCGAAGAGGTCAAAAACCAACGGATCTTATGACCGAAAGCAAACTTTTGGCCTTGGCGCCCGTCTAGTCTTGCTCGCCTCTCTTGCTGACATCATCGAGGAACAATAAAGACAAGGCTCCTTGTACAACACATGGAATTCCCCCATAGTCTCTCCCTGATAAGGGGCCTTCCATTAAATGTAAGCAGCCAACCGTGCGCATTCTTCATGCTGTATTTGCTTGGCCCCAGTTAAAAGGATTTTGTCCTCTGGTCCAAAGGGTGGCAGCGACACCTGGCCATACAGTTGATTTTTTACCGCTGATATTTTAACTTTCAACAATATCTAACCAAAAATCACTTAGCCATTCTTTCATGAAAACCTTTTCTACACTTTATCCTTTACATTTTTGCCTTATTGAATAAGACGAGTCAAAGCTGACCAGATCACTATTGTTCAGCCAACAGAGAAAGAATTAATAAATAGGGGATTTGACATCAGCGCTGGCATCCAAGTGCACGTATTAATCAGAAGCATCAGCCATGTTATTTTAAAAGAAAGCGTTTAAGTAGTTCATAATCAAGTTTTCTCATCGGTGGAGAAAAGCAAACTAGTACCATACGCTACTCTTTCCTGGAAATTTCTGGGATTGCATGGGCTTCTCTGGGGTGCTTAGCTTGGTGGTCTCGAAGTGGAAGAGCATGTGTGTTGGAATATTTGTTCGAGGAGGGGTGAGTGTGGACATTTGGGGAAAGTGCTGAAGTCTAGCCACAGAGGAAATGCCCCACCTGGCCCTTTATGCATGTGTGTTCAAGAGAAAGTGAGAAACAAAAACACTTCACTGTAGGTAGACCATTCCGTCTCTGCCCGGATCTGCTCCAACACTCTTTGGCTGTTCTTTTTTAAGATTTTTAGTACAGCTGCCAGCTCTTGCTTGGCCCCTGTCTACCGGTCCTGCTCCCTGCATGTTCTGCCCACAATTTGTAGAGCTCAGCGGCTCTTCTGTACCCTTGTGAGCAGTTTCCCCTCCGAAAAGCAGAGCCGAACAACAGTCCGAAGCTGCAAGTGTGGCTGTCCATCATTGGCTTTGTTTTGGCGCAGCCCGAGACAGGAATGCCGATGCACCAGACATAATATTTGGATTGCTATTAAGACCCTGCCATATGTGATAGCAAAGCAGGCTGTGGGTTTTCAGGAACAGCTAGAGCCAGACATGCTATAGTGTGTGTGCGATGGAATCAACCCCCCTCCCCTTTTTCTTCTTGTCTTTTCTCACTCCCCCAATCTGCCTCAGCAGCCACCTCATCTGTTAGCATAGAAAGAAAAGGAAAAAAAGAGAAAAAGCAAAACAACTCAGAATTCATCGGGTTTTAGGAAGACCATTGGTGAAAATAAGGAAAGTGCTGTGAGAATACACTGACCAGATTAATACTGACAGAGACAAGTTGGTCAGGACAGCCTTAATTACAAATAGGGACGGCATTGAGAATTGTGGAAACGGTTCAAAATGAACAAAAATACGGCAAAATTGGCCGTCCAGTGGGCTTCATCTTCCCGACAAGTTAACACGTCCCTGGCGTTTTACATGGTTTGTCACACTGATGTCAACACGCTGCCAGGCTTTGTAATGTATCAGCAGAGGGACACGCCGTGCCAACTGGCACACGTTCAAACCAGGGACGGGGGAGAAGCGATAAAAAGGCAAGGTGTCTCGCACACCTGTGGCTGCTGTTGCCTCTCTGCGCTACTCAAGCTAGTGCTTAAAAAGTCTAATTACATGGAACAGAAATTTAATTACTGTGTTGTTGTTGTGAAACATTTTATTATTGAGCCAAATTCAATAGATTTCTTGAATAAAATGGCGGTTAAAACATCTCATTTTCCTTTTATTAAAAATAAAATAGCTAGAAATGTCCAAAGACAAAAATTCATAAAAACTGCAAAAAAAGGATAATTTTTTTTTAAGATCATTTAAATAACAAAAGTTTATTTTTTAATTTTTGTTTACCGTTGGTCATATTGAATGCATGTTAATATAATATAGTTTAGGTTATTTTTCTCTGTAAGGGGCAGTTTACATATCACATTTTTTGCATGCTCCAATACGGTGCAGCACAATAGTTTTTTCCAGATGCCACAGTGAGATAAAAACATTACATTAAAACCTCAGCAGAAAAATGGAGGAGCAGCTAATTATTGTTTTTTTTCTTTTCTTCGTAAATTAATCTTGCCACAGAGTTACAGTAAGTTTTTCAGGATGAAAATACATTGCTAAAATTCCCTTGTTGTAAAGTAGAGCGCAGCTGATGGCTACTTGGAAATGACAGATACCCCCGGAGCAGCATTTTCCACACGTTTTAAGTTGCAACATGTGATCGACACAGATCTAACAGATCTTTCTCTTTTTCTGTCTTTACAGCTATGTGTCCCACAGACCTGCAGCAGCTGTGGAAGGATGTGGCAAGTGTGCAGAACGTAGAAGAGCCCATGAAGCACGAGGGCCTCGACCTGAGCACCAACAGCTCCAACACTACCTCATACACGGCCTCCAAAGTCTCACCTCAGATCCCCCATCATCCTTTGCCTAATGGACAGAACTCCATGCACACTCCAAAGAGAGACAGGTGAATTAAAAAGACTAAAGACAAGTGCTTTGTCCTAAAAGTATCATATTTATGGTATTAGTTATTCCGGAGCTACTTTTATAACTTTTCAGGTGCACCCAAAAATTACATTATTTTAGGTCAGTCAGATACTCACAATTATTCAACTGAAAAAAACAAAGTGTGGTATGTTGGACCCTGTATGCAATTGACTTCTATTTTGCTTTTATGGTAGAAAAGGGGCGGGGCTACCAAGCACTGACCTCGGATGAGAAATTTTTTTTAAGATAAACCAACAACACACTAGCCCTCACAATATTAAACAAAGTTGTTTAAAATTAACCCCCATGTGTAATGTCTCAGCTTACACATTCTGTGTTGTTAAAAACATGACCCGTATCAAGCTGAAAAGCACTTTCTGAACTTTTTTTACATTTACGTCATTTGTCAGATTCCCTTATGCAGAGTAAGTTATATCTAGCTTTTATACAACTGAGCAATTGAGGGTTAAGGGCCTTGCGTAGGGGCCCAGCAATGGCAACTTGGTGGTGCTGGGAAACGAACCCTGATTTTCCAATTAGCAGCCCAACGACTCAACCACTGCGCTGCCAGTTGTACAGTTGTAAAAAATAAAAAATAAATATCCAAAATACCAACTATTACGCTATAGACAGTCACGATCAGAATTTACGTTTTGACCCTGACTGGAACTCATGTGTGCGTGTTGCAAAACTGAAATATTAACCAAATGTTCCAAATGTAAGTTTGACCAAAAATGATGAGAGGGTAATAAAAAGCACATCTGGAGTGCGATACGAGTAGCACAGTTAAAGCACGTCCTGCGAGTACGTGGCACACTGTCGAAAGGTCTGTATCCTATGAGTGCATGTTTTGTTTTCGCGCACTGATATTTGGTAGGCGGCGCTTCGACGGTCTTGGTCGATGCGCTGATGCTAAAGAACCTCTGGGTTAAATTCATATTTGATGTTTTTACATGTGGCGTGGCTGCACTGTGCTCCATGATAGATTAGCTGTGTGTGTGTGCGCATAGTATAATAAAGTCGCTCCATTTGAAGGCAGGTCTATAGAACATAACACAGAAAGACAGGTGGAAAAAGACAGTGTGTGTGTGTTCTGATCGATTTCTTTTATTTTTAAGAGCAAGACTTTTTGAGTGGATCTCATCCTTCACCAAAGGGGAGTCTAGTGATGACCATCTCACCCCTTACCCCAAAGGCACTCCTTTACCCAGTACCCAGTAAGTACAGAATGCGCACAAACACACCTGCTATACTGACTAAGTTTGGACGAGTTGCGTATTTACCCATTTCATGGGTGTTCTTACCCCTTTTATTGCTTATTCATACACACACACACACACACACAGCAGTAGAAAAAACAGTGCGGCAGGGCTAATGCATGGCGCATGTGGACTGTGTGGTTGCCAGTAGTTTGTAATGTCTGGAGTCAGAGCAGCTTCTGAATTGAGTGGCCTCTCCACTGCCAGCACATCTGACAGAAGAGAAGAAGCATGTGTGCGTGTGTGTGTGTGTGTGTGTGTACGCGGCGTGTGTATACTCTCCACATCAGGAGAACCTCATCTGCAAGCAAGCTGCTTTGCGTTAAACGCCATTCTGATGTGGATTCGGAACGAGTTGCCCAGACCCGAAAGCACCGCAAGCTTCCCCTCCTCTTCATGCTTAGCAGAAATCAGGCGCATAACAGAGGATCCTGCGGTCCAGGCTTCTGCGCTACATGCTAGCCCGTGGCCGCTAGCCAGGCTTGAAATGAAAGATGGATGGACGTGGCTGGAAAGATGAGAGGAGAGAGAGAAAGCGCACTAATCTGACGTGGATCTTTACAGAAGCCAGACTAGAAGACCCGATTCACCCACAACAAACACAATGGCAGCGTCTCAAACTACACACAAGCCCTCAGAGGGCGTCCTACCTCTTCAACCTACCGCCTCTGATCACCCCCTCCCGCACTCTTCCGGTGCTTCCAAGCCATCATAAGCCAACTAAGCGACGAGAGCTACAAATATTTAGAAAGCCAAGAGTTCGCTACATTAATGGCAGAGTACCAGCTTTCTGAGAACAAAAAGCCACAAGTGAAGTTTTCTTCATTTTAGTGTTAGTTTAGTTTTTTTGCAAAAAATATTTGCTTTAAAGTTGATTTTTTAGAAAAACTAGGGAAACTTAGAGTAATCACAGTCATGGCTCTGGACTTAAAACCTGTCAGTTGGCAATATTGCTGTTTCCTTTATTTAACTCTTGTATTGTCCTTCTGTCAACATTCACAGTTTATCCTCCTAACTTAAATGATTTTTTATCTTGGAATAAAAAAAATTATTAGCTAATTTTAAGCTACATTATATCAACTCAAGGCAATTATAAAAAAATTAAGCCTCAATCCAATATAAAAGCTTTTAGCATATGAAGCTGTAGTTTTTGCGGGAAACTAAACTAACACCAAAACTAAGGCTGGTCGATTAATCAAAAAGTAATCAAAAACGTTTACAACCTTTAACCGTAACGTAAATGTAATATTCCCATGTCGGTTATTTGTTTGAATCATATCCTCTTAAAAACATACTACCGCATGTGAAGTCAAGACTCCGCCTGGTCCAGTCAGTAGCGCTTTTATGCAAACTGACGTTTTTAATGCAACTAGGCTAATTTTAATAAAATATTAACTGTACAAGATATATAACAATATCATGTTTACTTGTAAGGCGATTTTCGTTTTCGGATTATTTTTAAGATCAAACCGTTAGTCGTCGCGTAATCAATCAACACGGATACGATTCTATCCTTAGATCTCGATTGACATGGTTAAATAGTCATGTGAGTGATAAGAGCTTTTCTCAGTGGAAGCTTGGTGGTGCTGGGAAATAAACTCAGCAGTCCAACACCTTTACCACTTACCCACCATTTTTGTTAGCTAAACTTTTTACTATGCTGACTATTCCAAAACACAGTAGTATCAAATCTTAGAAAGGCATTGTAAGCTTCAAGATTAGATATTTGGCCAACAAGGATGTTTATTTGAAAAGTTCTGCTTAGGGTTGGAACATGGTCTGTACGGTATGTGTATAGAGATTGGATGATAAGTGAAGATAAACACTTAACTTGAGCAGTTATTTTTTCAGATTATGGTTTTCAGGTCAAAGCTTTGCAGCAGATGTTGGAAAAAAGCTTCTTCTGTTTTTCTTTAAACACCTCATCACTGGTTTAGTGCAAACATTTCATTCTGGAAGACACATGCCGTATGGACAGTAAGGCAAGTCTGAGAGCTAGAATTAAATTCCGTTGGTCACAGAAAGTGTGTGTAGTGCTGACATGCGGTTCCTCTATAGCTGAAAGTTTATTTGACTTGCTATAGCACCTAGAGCGTATAGCACCCCCTATGTGTGTGTGTAGGTGTGTGTGTACACCTTGCCTTGTGTGTTTGAGGATTGTGTCTTATCATATTTAAAATGACCAAACCTTTTGTGTTTAAAGTTTTTAAAGCATCATTGACATTTGTCTGATTGCATCACCGACATTTATTTGCTCTTGTTAAGGAACATATTTTTTTGTATTACTACTTTGAAATTCACTCGTTCTTTTTGCTTTATTCATTATATTCAAATCTTTTTTTTTAAATGATTCTTTAGCTCTCACGATTTTCGATTTTTGATTCATTGAATTTCATTTAATAGATTGGTAGACAGACAGACAGATATATCGATAGATGGATAGACAAATAGGTAGACAGATAGACGGCTAGACAAATAGACAGAAAGTTAGATTGAAGAATATACAGACAGATAGATAGACAGACAGACAGACAAATAGATGGCCAGCCAACCGGCCTGACAGACAAACAGACAAACGGATATACAGACAGATAAACGAATAGATGGAGTCATATTTTCTGTTTTAAATGTAGTGCTGGAAGAATAACTATACCTGCTTTTCTTTTTCCTTTCTTTTTTTACTTCAGGCCGCCCCATGAGGAACACACAGCTTCACACCCACTGTACGGCCACGGAGAGTGCAAGTGGCCCGGCTGTGAGGCGCTTTGTGAAGACATGGGCCAGTTTATTAAGTAAGTGACTATTTGATCGTGCCCTCAAAACCCTCACACACAGTTATACAGGGAAAGAGAGAGAGAGCGCGAGAGAGATAAATAGACAGAAAGCATGTTAAGGTGCAATTTTTTAGGGATTACGATGCTCCTCTTTGTGACGGAGTGAGAGATTCTTTGTTGCCGTGTTTTTTCCAGTTTATACTAAGCAGATGTTTCAAACAGAAGTAAAAAAAAAAGAAAGAAAGAATAACGAAAGAAAGAAAGAAAGAAAGAAAGAGAAAGAAAAGAAAATTAAACACTCACATTCCATCAGTTTTTCTGAGTATATTAAGGCAGTCTGTTTTTTTGGTGCTTTTTAATATTGTTTATGTTGGTAATAATGACAGAAATCGAATCTTTTTACCCTAGCTAGAAATGTTTTTGGAACATATCTAGCTAGGGTAAAAATAAGCTTTCATTTCACTTTTATTTGACCTTAGCCATCCTTCCTTTCTTTAGAATCAATAAATAAATTATAACAGTGAAAATTTTCAATTCCTTTAATTTTTCCTTCTTTTATGAGTTCCTTCCTGAAAGAGGCACTTAATACTCGCTCAGGAAATCAGTCTACACACGTGCAGAGGTGCCCTACTGCACAGCCATGGTGTGACATATCCCTTGAAAACCCCTTTCTTTCCTGTTGCCCTCTTCTGTGTGTGTGTGTAAGTGGGAGAGTGATCAGGTAGCTGTAACTTTTCGAAGCTCCCAGGCCCTGATTAACTCACCAATCTTTCCCTCTCTCGCTTGCTCACTTCCCCTTTCCCAGCATCCCTCTCTGCCGGGTCAAGCTAATTGTTTTTACGCTTCGTTAGCGGCTTACTTAATTAGCTCATTTACAATTAGAGCTCTTTGTTTCTCGGACGCAAGCAAAGACATCAAAAAAAGGGAGCTCCCTCTGCTCCCCTCCACCCCACCCCCCTTTTGTCTTTTGGAGCGCAGTGCAGTCTTTGGGGATGGAGGAAGTTCAAGGAGATAAAGAAAGGAGCAGATCAGACCAGGGACTGGGCCGTAAACAGTGCCGTTGTCTTTGTGTGTTACAATAATGAGACTTCACAGCGGAAGAGGGCCGACACGTCTGCCTGTCGTAGGAGGCTGAGTCACTGCGCTGCCCTAGAGGCCTGTAAGCCTCTTCTAAGCCACTCTTCTCTAGCAGAAGTTTTATCTCCTTCACTTTTTTTTTTTATCACTTCATTGAAAATTACAGATGTCACAATATTAGTGAAGAAAAGAAATATCAGTAACAGATTTGCTCTTTTTCTTGTCTTTTGGTGTTTATTTACGGTTGTTTTTTAATAGATTAATCAGGGTTTATATTAAAAAGAACAAAAAACATAATATACTGTATTACTTTTTGCATTCGACAGACGCTCCTTATTCAGAACAACTTATAACTATCATCATTTGACCGAGCAATTAGGAAGTAATGGCCTTGCTCAGGGGCTCAGTAGTGGCGAATTGATGGTGCTGGAAATTGAACCCAGAATCTTAAAAAACACCTTAACCAATGAGCTACTACTTCCTGAAAAACCTGACGGTTAAAAATAAGCGTGAGAGTATTACTTTGAATTGTTAAAATGTTTTTTAATACTTTGAGGTACAAAATAAAAAAAATAATATAAAAATAATAATATAATATATATATATATATATATAGATATACTATATATATATATATATATATATATCTATATATATATATATATAGATTAAATATATATATATATATATATATATATATATATATATATATATTTGCTTACTACTCATGCCATGATATCTTTCTTGTCAAATATGTATCAGAATCTATTATATACATATCTAGTAGTATATATGAATAAAACACCTATTGAAATATAGGCTAATGATATTTCAGTCCACTCAACAAGTCCAGTCCACTCATCTCAAGTGAATTCTTAGCACAAACTGTAACAAGGTCATTTCGTTACCCTAAAATAATAGTTCACTTGAGAAAAGTTTATTTAAAGTGCACTACACACAGATAGGCCCCAAAATTAGAACCGGACCAGTGTAGCCACAGAACAGCGCGCACAGAATAAGAAACCTGCTTTCGAAAAGTTAAAGCAACTAGAATGCTAGCACTAATGGCTAATCTGTGTAAAGTTAGCATGCAAAGTTAATATTTAGCATGCTCCTGTCTAAAATGTTACGTACAATAATGTACTGTAACATTTTTTAATAGAAAACAATTTGATTCAGAAATGTAGCTTGGTTAATAGCTTCTATACACAAGCTAATTCTACACAACACCATCACAATATTTTTTTTTCTTTTTGAGCAGCTCTATAATTAACTACCAGTGCAGACGATGTGACATCAAAAAGAAAATGAGCTATTTGTTCTAGCTGTGACATGTTTGTATTTCTTTTATACTTCTCTTCCAAAACAAAGACTAGAGCCGAGTTCTTCTTGTACTAAAACCTGTCTACACCTGTTGTACGCCCATATAAACACTTCCCATAGCTTGTCGAGCTTGTTATAAATTGTGTAAGTGGATTAAGGAAATGAATTCCTGTCAGAAAAAGTCAAAAACAAAAACTTCAGATTAGCTATGGCTAGAAGCTACAGTGTGTGGCGACCATGTTAAATGAAAGAAACGGGTTTTAATTCATAAAATAGTTTAGAACAGTCTGGGGGTAAATCTGAGGGGGATTTTAATGTCAAAGAGTCATATTTTAGTGATATTTCTAGCATGCTATTTGCTTATGTAGTTTTTGAAACTCCCTTTATATCCGTCATTCATAACGATGTACTCAAATGTCACAAGTAATACAATTTTGAAAACTTATCTTTGTTAGCCTTTTAGATTTGTACAAAGTAATGCTCTCATTCACAGCATCCTTTAAATGCTCTTAATTAACTCCTGGACACGTCAGGTGTCTCGTCCACATTACCCTCCACTTTAAAAGCAGAGGTTTTAGCCCCAGGCTCATGTGCTCCGCCTCCTCCGAGTCATTATTCAAATTTTTCCTGCCAGCGTCCCTGGCGAGCGGCCTGAAGAGTGCGCCCGGTGCAAGCGAGGGAGTTTAGGGGAGCTGGAGTGGCGGAGAGATGACGGCTGCTGACACGAACATCAAAGAGCCTGGGAGTCTGGGAAAGTTTTAAGAGCAAAGCTGTTGTTTGGTTGCACGGTGTCTCATTTCACATAGCCTCAGGGCATGCGGAGAAAGGGATGTTAGGGGGAAATAGAGGAAGAGAAAGAGAGGGAAGGAGAGGGAGATAGGGAGGGAGGGATGAAGGGGAGGGGGGCCGATAATGCTGTCAATCACGTTTTTCTTCATCGCTATCAGAAGAGTGATAGCACAGGGTGAACTCCTTTTCCCCCTCCTTTTTTCTTTTTTTCACTATAGATCCCTTTGGCCGCCTGCCACTTGTAGAGTCTGTTACCCTGCTGGTTTTTTTCCGTCCCTCTTTCTTAAAGATTAGTACAAGTTTTATAAAGAAAAAACAACATTCACGTCTAATCCCTATCCTTCTCTTCTTGTCGCTCTCCCGCCCCTGAGCTCTTTAACGATCTTCAGTTTTCTCTGGCATGTCCAGACTACATGTGTTAGAATACTCAGGCCTTTTGTTGGCACTTTTCTTTTTTTTTTTTGCTCTCAGTCGTCGTAAATGCAGCTCAGATCCCAGCAAGTAAACAGTACCTCATTGTCGACTCTGATGGAGGAAAAAAAAAAGTGCGGCTACTGTTTATTATATGCCATAAAGCATGTGGTGTGTCTCTCGGTTCAGAGAAAGAGAGGGGGGAAAAAGAGCAAAGAGTGAGATCATGTTTTTATCATCATTCACATGTAGAAGGGGAAAAAAGCTATCTGCGTCTGGCTTAGTGGAGCATATGACATCATTGTTTTTATTTAATTTCCTCGCGTCTGCCCCTTCACAATTTGTTAAGAGAAGAAAAAAAGGAAAAAAACGTCCAACACTATTACTGTATGTCAATCAGTAAATGATGAAGAGATAAATGAAGACGCTGGGATCAGAGGATAAGCGATTTGCGACGGCAGCGGGAAATTCCCCGAGGAGTACAGCTATCGCTGGAGATTTAGCCGGAGAGTGATTTGTAGATAAGCGCTTATGAGATATGACTCAGCAAAGTGAGAACTTGGGGATGTGTGTGATGTAGCCAAGGGGTATTTAAGATCAGGATTTCCCCCCACGGGACTGACTAATCCCCAAACTTTTGGACTCCAGAGGACATGATTTACGGGGCTTAGGCATGAGAAGAAAAAAAATCACCTTCACCTTCACGCTCTTCCCTTCATTTTCTCATGAACTCCGAACTCGCTCCGACAGGTGTGTGGTCATGTGATCTCCGTCACACCTGTGGTTAAAGTGACATTCTTGGCGCTTTTTGGGGAAACTATAGTATTAGCGAATTAGAAAATGGAAAGTGTGTGTGTGTGTTTCCTGTAACGAGGACCTTGTGATCTCTCTCAGCATGCTTCTATCCTTCTGTATCTGGGTTATTTCCAGTTTAACACTCAGACCTTGTATATGCTGAACACACACACACACACACACACACACAAAAGTTCCCATTTCCCCACATTCTTTCTGACTTGACTGTTTTTCCAACTTTTAGCCTTTCTGATCTTCCACATTTCTCTCGCTGTAATTTCAACTCGCCATCATTCTTTTCTTTCTTTCTCTCTGTGCGTCATCTGTTTGTTTTGTTTTTGGAGAGGTAGATGATTGCTTCATGAAAAAAAACACACACTGGATGACTCACTGATTGGGAACTGGATTTATCGACTGTTCCCTAAAAACAAATGATATCATATCCAGGTGTTTTTTTAAATTCATCTTTCCCACACAAAGATGGTGTGATCGTGATCTTTTTTGAATTATTATTATTTCTCATAACACAGTTAAATTGAAAGAAAGGGGGGAAAAAACACGAGCCTAGATTTATGGCTTTTCCGAGATCAGACTCGGACATCTGTGACATTTTAGATTCTTTTTTTAAATAAAGGACGTGACTCGGTTATCATATTTGCTTACTTAATAGTCCCCACTAAAAATGAAAAACGGGGACTTTATCTGTGTGTGTGTATTCCTGTTTCCCTCCCAATGTTTATCCCAAAACAATCAGCCAACACTATATTGTTACACTGCTCCCCACACCCAAGCACACACACGCAATACTACACAATACTACACTCCTTCACTGCCTCTTTCATCAGCAAATATTATTTATATTTTCACCATAAAGGAAATAGAGTTAATATACCAGCTGAAAAGTCTTTCTTTGGGTGGAAATCCGCCATTGTGAAGCGTTTCCTTAAACGCAGAGCCCAAAAGAGCTCGGACACCAGCCTCCTTCTCCAAACGGGAAAATAATTAAACTATCCAGCGGCGGGGATTGTTTTTTTTTTTTTTTTTTTTTTTTTTTTTGATGTGGCTATTTGTTTATATGAAGTCATGCTTGGCCGGCACATCTTCTCTTGGATGCGACCTCCGTGTTTGTGTGTGTTGTCAGGCTGCGGTGACTGCAGCACTAAATACATGCTGCACACACCCTAATCTGTCTCCGAGGCAGTCCTTAAATTGTGTGTGTGTGTGTTTGTGTGTTTTAAATGGAGGCAGACACCAGACGTACGGATAGCGGCAGATGCGTCGTTGAAAGACGCCTTAGCATGTTGGCAGATTTTCTCTCAAAGCCCTCGGGTATATTTATGATCTCGAGGTCTACAGGCAAAGCTGGATAGAGTTTCAAGTGCGGTTTCAGCTTTCTGTTTGTAGTGCTCGACTCTGGTGTGTGTGTGTTTTTTTTTTTTTGCTTTGGTTTCTTTTGATTTGAGCACTAAAATGATTTTGTGAGTTTGTAACAGCCCGTGTTTAAGCGGTTTCCTCTAAATCAAATTTCAATTTTTTTTTCCTTCAATCATTTCTACACTAATTAATCATTTTGAAATAAATTCCAAATTGTTATTAAATGTGTAATAGAGAGTAAAAAGTTACTGATATATAAAATTTAAAAAATTCAATTACTCTAATGATGCATTTTATATTACCACACGTTTTTGCTTTGAATTAGCCCAAGTCTTTCATCTAAAAGACCAACACCTGCCTTTAATAAAACACTCGCTCAGTCACGTAGTGATCCAGGAGCGAGCACTTAAGTTCTATAAATATTTAAGTTTCCTGCTCAACCTGCTCATTCCAGTTTCAGCTGTAATAAAGCTCAATGATTGTTCAAATTGTTATTTAGTAACAAGATCAATTTTGAGAATTTTACTGCGGAGTAATGATACAAGGTGAAACTGTTTTATTTATGACTGGTCACATGACCTAGATTTCTTATTTACATTATCTCTCACGCAATCATTTTGGCATTAATATTATATATATGTGAAGTTTTTATTAACTCTTTCATTTAATTGGTCTAAATTGCTTAAACGCAATGGCGGCTGTAAGAAAACTAATGTCATTATGACCCATCGAAAATACAGAGCTGTTTTATAACTTGTAGAAAGATCTCTAGCATTCTGGCAGACCAACTGCGCAGTCCAGGGGTAAGACAGAGACCTGCACTCCCGCAAGATACCGCAGGACCCAACGCAACAGAGTGAAGCGCGACACAAGATTTGATAGGTGAATGAGGGTGCGGACGGTAGAATCCTTATGTGTGTAAGGGTTGCGAGAGAGAACTTTCGCAAAACGGAAATATCTTACAATTAAATTACTAAAATCAAACTTTTTAGCGAATTATTTATCTATTATTTATTTATCAGTGGCAAAAAGCAACAAGAAAGACCAAAATGACATAAAAAGGATTAACAGGCGGAAGGTCGGAAGCTACAGTAACTCTCACGTGGTTGATGTATACCAGGCCCACGGCGGGGCAAAATATATGAATGGCACAGGTGGATCACTCAGTGCTACAGATATTACTTTAATAAAAGAGCATGTTTGTTTTCGGTTTCTTTTTTATTTGTATTTAGAAAAGGAAGCGAGTAAAACCAATAACAGAGTAGCTGTTAATAGCTGTAGGCTTTTGCTGGTAGGAACTCTCAGATTGATAGCTATGGCTTTGCTCATGACACACAGTGCAAAAGGAAGTGCAGCGCTGATTGGATAATAGAAGCTGATTTCTAACTGACAAAATTTATATCAACAATTAGCAATAAATGCAAGACACTTAAGCAATGAAAAGTTTGAACTAAATACTGCAAACTGATGGTTGAGCAAACATCTACTGTAAAGCATCATCATCTACTTATTAAATCCTTGCTGAAAAAAATATCAGTACTGGAAAATTTGTTGCATTATTATAAAAAAACAAGAGAGATCAAGCTAACTTGAATGTATCTTGTTAACTGTTGTAAATGAAGCGTAACCTCTCACCCCCGAATGTGGTTTTCTTGTCCTCTCTTAGACACCTCAACAGCGAGCATGCCCTGGACGACCGCAGTACAGCCCAGTGCCGGGTGCAGATGCAGGTTGTTCAGCAATTGGAGATACAGGTTAGATACACAAGTTTACATACACACACACTCGCTAACCACTTCTAGTCAAACTCTGTGTCATATACAGTATACAATAACCACCCATTTTTTAAATTTAGTGTACCAGTTTGTACCACAGCACAGTTTCATTATCCTTCACCAGTTACTGTGACTGTAAGCAGGTTTGTACAAAGACACTTGTAATGTATTGTTCACACGCAGAAACCTGCCACATCATCTAAACTTTTAAATAAATACTTTTATGAAACTGTAAATGAATTGGGCAAAGACAACGTACATTACAGAGGATTAGCATTGCTGGTGAGACAGATGGTAGTCTAATGGTAGAAAAAGAGTCAAAAAGTTTACAATATAAACTCACAATTATCGAAGGTCAGAATTACAAGATATATAGTTGGTGTCTGAAACAGGATTATTAACCAAATTATTATTTTTTTTTAATGTAAACTGTGTATGAATAAAACTCTTTATTGGCATTATTAAAAACTAATTAATCAGTAATTAATCACACCTCTTCATTCTGCAACAGTTTTCTGGAACAGTTTAGTTCCTTATCGCATTTTCAACCCCCCAAAAAATACCTCCTTCTACCAAACTTAAACTTCTCCTCCGGATCGAACTGACTGTTCACACACATCCATCTTGCTGTCAGTCAAATGTGTAGCAGACATTAAAGCGTCTGGAGTGATGCTCCTTGATGTCCTACACGGACACACTATTAAGTAACATTTAAAACAAAAAACAACAAGTCAGGTGGAGAAATGCACATACACACACAAGCAGTGATGTGGACCGTCAGAGCTTAATCGTGACACACATTAAGCCTTCTTGATTAAGAACACTCGCCCTATCTGGCACAACTGTATTTTTCCAACATTTGGTTTGTCCCTGAAATAATGCTTGTATAAGATTAAAAACACACCAAAGCTGCAGAAGCGCAGCACAAACAGAGAGGAGAGAAAATGATACCTAAATAAAGGTTTAACAGCAGGCACCTTTTCTCCAGCTGAACTCACTGAAAGACACGTAGCATAAAAACACTCTATTATTTGGAATTTTCCAATTGGATTTTATGCTGCTTGCTTGAGTCATAACTGCATCTGTAAGTTATACCGCAACATTGAAGAAATTGTACCTAAAAAAACCCCAAATATTGTCACTTCCAACCGTAATGTTCTACAGGTCCGAGTGTGTTACCAGGAACAGCTCTGGAAATTATAGCATGCCTTACGAAACATTACATCATAATAGAGGTATAAACTTTAGGCTAAGACTTATAGACAGATACAAACAATTTTTTAGGTCATATGGTTAATTGTAGGTCTGTGTAATAATATTTATAACAGGTCACCTGGTGCAAAAGTCAACATAAAAGTCTTAAATCTTAAACAAGGGAAACCAGTTCAGCTCAAATTTTATTGCTACAATTAATTTATCTATTGCATTCGTTTATCTATTTGTTTTTACAGTTCAGCCAGAGAGTCTTTCACTAACTAACTAACCAACTAATTAACTAAATAATTTAATAACAAATAAATAATCTGATGGTCTAAAACTGAGAAACTGGTCAATAATAGCAGTAACAATTTTTATTCTTCTCTTGTCCATGTGTCTGCTTGCAGCTGGCTAAGGAAAGCGAGCGACTGCAAGCCATGATGACCCACTTGCACATGCGTCCATCAGAGCCAAAGCCTTTCAACCAACCGGTACGTTTAACCTTTAACCACACCTCAATGGCTGCATTCTAGTTTTTCGTATCAACAAATCAGGACTAGATATTTTGAGGTATAATCAGGCATGTAGTACATGCCGACAGTAAAAACAGTGCCCTCTGTTGGCAAAAAACTGCAGTTTTCCTTCTTTTTCTACTTTCCTTCATGGGTCTGTTGAATGTTACGGTATGGAACACGAAGGCTTAAATGTTTACCGATTATCTAAGTACACATGTTTTCTTGATTCATTAATTGTGTGTCTAAACAAGCATCTCAAATGCAATTTAAACACCGGCTCAGTGTTAGGCTCTACATGCACCAACTAATCACTTACAGCTGCACCAGGCTCTGCTTCTGCACAAAAGAAATGACTTGCGGTCGTGTCTGTAAGTGTGTGTGAGAGAAAGAGAGAGAGAGAGAGAGACAGAGAAAGAAAGAGAAAATGTAGCTAATACAAAGCTCGGCATAATTCTTTCTAGCCAGTGAGGCAGGCGCGCAGTGATTACTGTAGGTGTCTAATGAATATTTCATGAGAAGATTGATGAGGAGTCTTATTAAAATATAAAGATGTTGAAATTAATTGACAATTAGAACTGAAGTGTCTTAATTTAGAATGGAGATATAAAAAGCATGACGGAGGGGGCAGGAAAAAATAGGCACCGTCTCTTTTTGGAGACACAGCAGTGCGTCAGGTTTCCGTCTAAATGCGGTAATGGGGTCGCCAAGTCAGGGCTGGATCACTGGCGAGAGCTGCGAAGAGTGGAGGCCCACTGAACTAGCAAAAAGAACATGTGAACAGTGTTCTGACTCAAGGCTGTTCAGCAGGCATCATGGCAAGCTGGCATAGTGCCAGAGTTAATTAAGTACCTGTTGAACAATTTTGCACCCCCTCTCGTTACTGGAGATTGGCCAGGTTGGTTTCATGATGAGAGGAGGTGAGGAGAGGTAAAAAAAAAAGAAGGGTGGTGTGATTTAATTCACCATATTAGCTTCAAACCCAGCGCCGCAACACCCTCTGCCCCCGCCCCCCTCGTTTCTCCACTATTGCACGTGCTTGCGATGGTTTTAATTAGAGAAAAACAAGCAACCCTGAGAAAGCCCCCCTCTGCTCCCAGCGCTCCTCCGCACACCCGCCGTAGCTAATTGGGCAACGCAAGCGAGGGCGGCTAACCACAGCCACGTGCTGTTTGTTGCCAGATTGTGTTCCTCCTCCTCCTTTTTGTATTGCTTTGTTTTTGCAACGCTAATTGTGCACAGCTAAGCAGCTTTGGCGCATATGCACATGTCAAAGACGCACAAGGGGATTTTTCTTTTTAAATCTCATCATAGCGGATTGTCTTATAATGGAGCCCGTGTGCCAAATGGCCCTGGCGCGGCGCTCGCCTTTCAGCATGGAAACGATAGCCAGTTTACGGCGATTACATGTCCCTGCGCCATAATAAAAGGGCAGGAGATTATCGTACAGCACCGCGTGTAGGAATCAAAGCTGCTGTGAAACTAGATAGCATGATCCCGTAAACCGAGCGTGTTTAAACGTCTGAAAAACTATCAAACTGAATCTTACTAAACACGCTATTCTTTTAATCTTACTTATGAACACTTCAAATCATACTTATTAAAAACAAAATCCTCCAAGTATTCAAAGTATTTTCTGAAGTTTTTTTGCTAGCAACATATCAAAATGGCTCCAGTTAAAAAAAGTTTGAATAGAATAACATTTTTTTAATAAAGAGAATAAAAGTTATTTAAATATGAAGCAGCAGCAGTTTCTTTAGTTTTAAATGGTGCTCATTAAATAAATGTAATAAGCAGGTTAATATAAACATTGATAAAACATAGAGGCTTGTGTATCATAACTCTTAACTCATATCCTTGTGTCTCTGTAGCTGAACTTGGCATCAAGCGCCTCTCTGTTGAAGCGGGACAGCGATCCGTTTCCTGAGGGTTTACCCCACCCTCCCACTTCAGCCGCAGCTCCCATCACCCCCCTGAGACAGGGCCCGTCCGTCATCAGCTCCTCCAGCCTACACGGAGTTGGGCCCATCCGCCGGCGCAATTCCGACAAATACTGCACCCCCATCGCGTCTGGTCAGCACGTACACACACACGCACTTTACACACTCCTTCGCTACATCTTAAGATCTTAACTGAACTGTGTGTATTGGGTCTGTCGGCAGAGCTCGCCCAGAATTGTGAATTCTACAAAAACGCTGATGTCAGACCTCCGTTCACGTATGCTTCTCTGATCCGGCATGTAAGTCACCCCGATCAACACCAGTTACACATTCAATACATTAACAATCACACAATTGTGTTTAACTGTACTATTACAGTTGCTTTACTGACTCTGAGTGTATAATTCATAAGACAAAAAAAATGAGTGTGGGTGTGTGTTCATAACTGAAGATTTATGGTCCAAGTAGAGTGTCAGCCATGCTGAAACACACACCTCTAGTTCATACACAGTGAGTGCAGATGGCTCATCAGCTAATGTGCCTCTAATAGCAGCTATTTCAATCTCTCTCTCTCTCTCTAGGCTATCCTTGAGTCCCCTGAACGACAGTTGACTCTCAATGAGATCTACAACTGGTTCACACGAATGTTCGCCTATTTCAGGAGAAATACAGCAACCTGGAAGGTACGAAATCATGAAAGTTATTTGTTTTGGTCTCCATATAATTTACCTGCAAAGTTGAACACACATACCTGGTAAATGACTGTGTTTTGATTTATCCCTCGAGCCATGGTTCATATGGTCATTTTTACAACGTAAGCATCCTGCCTTTAAAAACTGGCCGCTTCCTCCACCCAGCAACATGGCTACTTGCAGACACACCGAGTCAGCCCCATTGTTCTGCCTGATGCAAACAGTAGTAAATTCTGCCCCCTGTGCCAAGGGCTACATTCTGATAACATGCAGCCGTAATTAATGATGCCAACTCTGTTCCCGGCCAGCCAGGGCACGACCCCACCCTCTTTCTTTCCCGTTCTGTCTATCCCACTCTTTTGTGTTGTCCCAATCCGCCATCTCTATTGTCTCCTGTGTGACTGTGGGAGAGAAAGCAGGCAAATGTTCAGCCTGGTGTTTGCTTAGAGGAAAAAAATTAACTTGGAGATTTTTTTTTTTGTCTTTCTGCCTTTTGTAATTGTTGATCATGAGATAGTGAGCTGGTGCTCCTGTACTAAAAACAGAGGCCTTCCATTTTGACTGAATAGACAGGGTAACAGAATTACGTAACACAATATGTTTGTATGTAAAGATATACATTTATAAAGATGTTATACAGGTTCAGCTCAGATGTGAATTTCATCCTTTTTTTATCAATTAAATTATATATATGGATGGATGGATGGATGGATGGATGGATGGATGGATACTATATTCATCCTTTTAAGGAATTTCAATAATCCATCAGCTCACACACAACATACAAAAACATAAACATCAAAAACTATTAAAAAATCGTTCATCCGATGAAAGACCTTCTGAAGCCTCTCAGTTCTGCAGTGTTAGCTATAAATACTCCTTAGGCTAATTAGGATTTTACAAAGAGGATGTTTTAGCTTTGTCTAGTATCGCCTGCAAATTTCTTTCCATACATCTTTCCACTATCCGTCCCACACAGGCCAAAGTCCTGCTAAGCATTAGTGGAAATGAAGTGATGAAAATCTAATAAAAAGATAAAATTAGTTGATGAAATTTGTTGAAAAAAATTCAATTAAAAATGCCAGATTGCCTGGTAAACATTTTGCAATCGGGTTGATAAGCCATGACTTTTAAAAACCAACGAAACAACTTCAAAAATCCTGGTAAATGTAATTGTAATGCAGTTGTAATGCACAGATTTACCCATTTCAAGGAAAGAAAATCTGGTAGAAACCATCAAGAATTCTATGTAGATCCCTGGATCTCTAAAACACTGTTTTCCAGTAGATTTTCCAGTGCTTTCTAGATAAATTTACATAAAATACATAAGACATTTACATTTACTTCTCTGGCATTTGGCAGACACTCTTATTTAGACCAACTTACATTTATGTAATTTTTATCCAGCTGAGCAGATGAGTGTTATAAGGGCATTGCTTAGGGGCCCAGTGATGGCAGCTTGATGGTGCTAGGAATTGAACCCACATCTTTTATCCAGCAGCCCAACAACTTAATCACTGAGCTCACCACTTTCCCCCTATAGAAGATCTTGACTATCAAAAGAAGCTTTTACAACTTCAAATCTAGTTTCCTCTTTTTTTGTCCTTGTTGCATATAAAACTACATTTCATTTAGTAATAGTTACAGTTTATTGCTGTTCTGTGAAAAGCTACTAAACTGCTGTGTGTGTGTGTGTGTGTGTGTGTGTGTGTGAGTGTTTTTCATTAGGCCTATTTAATTTTTTCACTGAATGCCCGTCACTGTTTAATGTCAGCCTTCTAGTCACTGATGTCAGACTCAAGCGAGAACCATCACATACTTTGCTAAGCACCAGTAAATAATCACTGGTTCAAACTGGTGAGAAAGTTTAAAAACACAAATGACTCAATAAAAACAATATTCTGAATCGTCTTTAATTCATTTACTGTGAGAGACTTAATGCTCTCAAGCGTGCCTCTATAAACACACGCACACAGACAAGATTTAGTTGTATTGCACCTCAAGCGGGTCGCCGCTCTTATCGGTTGCTGCTCCACTGTGTTGTGTCTATCTCAGCCCTGCATCTCTTCCCAGGAGCCTGGCACTCCTCAGGGCACCACAGCTAGCACATGTTGTCTACACAGACCCCCTGTGATCAGCCTACTATGTGAGTCTGTGTGTGTGTGTGTGTGTGTGTGTGTGTGTGTGTTTGATGTCCACGCACACACTTTAAACCACATGTGATTCAGTTACCACATGGACAGGCAAGACCTGTTAGTGAAGAAGAACAGAAACCACCTCCTACTTTATCCATCAGCCCTTTTTTCTACGTTTACCCATCATATTGGTGAACCAAAAGACTGCTACTTCCTCTCAGGTACAAAAGAGCTTAAAAATAGAGGGCTGAAAAAGGAGCAATAGATTAGCTCTTGAGAGCAGTTTTCGAAAGGGTAAGAGAAGCAGATGAGAAGAAATGAATATTTGTAACGTCTCATTTCACTTGTATGAAATTTAACAATTAATAGATGCAGTTCCTGGTGTTCTCATCTGCTGCTGACTTCCTCCCATTTTCTCTCTCGTTTGTAATATAGCCACACAACCTCTCTCTCTCTCTCTCTCTCTCTCTCTCTCGCCAATCGTTTAGCCATGGTATTAAATATAGAAATGGGGCTCTATGTTCTCCGGCTCTGTTAATGGCCATTCATATTTCATTGGAAGAGCAGGGGGAAGTCATTGATCAGTCACAGGCTGTCCCTTAGGTGTAAAGATAGACCTTGCCCAGAACCATGTTTCATATCTATAAATCTTAATGCTCTTTCTTTGCAGCACACACTCCCGCCGTGCGTTCGCAGATGACTGTTTGATCTCGGGTCAAGTGTTTCTTGTTGCACTTCGAATCTAAACAGTAAATCTTTTTTTTCATAGCTTCAAACAGGGAAAACTGTAAAGTGTGAAGCTCTTGGACCGCTTTATCTATCAACTCTGCTCTTTATTCAGGCATGTCGTGTCGGGTTTTTGTGTTTACGTAAGCTCAAATAAAATAAAACGGCTGAATACAGGGGCGGAAAAAATGATTTGATCCTCTTGATGACTTGATTTTGTATGTTTGCCCACTGGCAAAGAAATGATCGGTCTATAATTTTATTAGTCTATAATTTTATTAGTAGGTGTAGAGACAAAATATTAATGAGTGAAATAAGTATTTGATTCCCGCATAAATCAGAAAGATTTCTAGCTCCCATGTGTTAGAATGGAGTGCACCTAATCTCAGCTCGTTACCTGTATAAATGACACCTGTCAAGAGAAGTATTCAATTGATCAGATTCCAAACTCTCCAACATGTCCAAGACCAAAGCTCAGTCCAAGTCAGGGATATAATTGTAAAACTACACAAGGCTGGAATGGGCTACAAGAACATCCATAAGGGTCCTGTACTTCTAATCTTGAGTGTAAACCTCCATGTAAACTCAAATCTTGAGTAAGAACCTCCTTCCTTCAGCCAGGGGCTTAAAAATGGATCATGTATGGGTAATATGTATATTAATAGATAGATAGATAGATAGATAGATAGATAGATAGATAGATAGATAGATAGATAGATAGATAGATAGATTGATTAAATTGATTGATTGATTGATATATATAAATAGATGGATGGTTAGATCTCCTTAAAGTTTTAAGGTATTTAAGCCCATTACAGTTCCTTTATTGTTCAATTTATGGAAAGCTTTTATTTGTACACTTGCACTAATCCGACCAGGGTTTAAAACAGCTGTGAAATGATAGCCAACAGGAAGACGAATCGCTAACCCTGATGAGATGCTAAAATGGCATTTGGCACGTCGGGTTCTTTTGTACATTCAGCGCCACTCAAGTGGGAAAGACTCATCTGACACCCACGTCACGAGTTCCATCTTTTCTAATATCGCTGCCCCTCTCCAGAGCATCCAGCCCGTCATCTCTCACACACCATGCACACACACCAAGCCGGCAAAGCATTTTGTTTATGTCTGCCGAGGCTGACCCCCTTTAAATTGCCGCTAATGTTTTAACTGGGAGAATTAGTCTTTCATCACGGATGGGAATGCAAATAAAATTGGCGAGGTGGCAGGCTGAAATTGGGGTCATACTAATTTGCGAAACTAAGCATCATCGCTCCTGCGCCGGGAAATTTATTCAAAGGAGGGAGGCCTCGTCTGATTATGGCACTTGTAATTACGGTTAGGAGTGATTCCGGCATCAACGGTCCCTCCCCTCATAGACTGTGAGGGGGAAAAAAAAAAGAAAAGAGCGTGTCAGAAAAAATACACAGGATTTAATTATACACAAATTAAAATTGGTAATGAAATTGGGCATGAACAAACTACAAATAGCAGATGAAGAGGAAGGGGGTTTCCCTCAGGGGTGTTATTCTGGATAGTGGCTGATTAGTGAAATTTAAAAAAAAAACTGGTGGGTGTTTGCTGGTGGGGGAAGCAAGGCACATCTATTTTTTTTACTCAGAATTTTATGCTTTTATTTCTTTTTTTTTCTTCCTTTTTTCTTCCTATTGGTGTGACGATGTGGCAACCTGGTGTCAGTAGTTCTCAGTGGAATATGGACTTAATTGGTGCTGTCTGTGTTTGTATGGATGTGTGTGTGTGAACAGAGAAATATGAGATGAAGAGATAAACTCACCTCCACACACACACACCTCATTGAACTGAACTACGCAGCTTTTTATGCTTATCACCACAAGCAGGCTTTTAATTAGAAAGCAGGTCTACGATTTATGCTATTATTAAAGAGTGTTTAGAGGAAGCAGGACTGTAATTGCATTTCAAGCTATAGCACATGACCAACACTTATTGTGCTCCTTACACTCATATTTGCTATAAATATTGAAACCGATCTCGTTGCAGTTAACACTCATCCGTAACTGAACCTTTTGTCTCATTTGCACCATTAAAATAAAATGTCTTCCCTGATTTAACCAGAATGCTGTGCGCCATAACCTGAGCCTCCACAAATGCTTTGTGCGAGTGGAGAACGTCAAGGGTGCAGTTTGGACAGTGGACGAAGTGGAATACCAAAAGAGGAGACCACCAAAGATGACTGGGTAGGTTGGGTTTTTTTTCACATTTTGTCCCAGAACTGCCACCTGAACATCAGTATTATAAAAGATTTAACCACTCAGAGGACCTAATGTTTGTCTCATTTACAGTGTCTCGTTTAATTTTTGTGCTCTTTGGTATAGTGACATTCGCTGCTCTGGGAAATTCTAAAGAAAAAAAAAAACGTCTGTCCCTTTAGCTACGTAGCACAAGCAGAATGCACAACATGAAACAAACCTTACTACACATTTAAGTAAATGATTGTTAGAGAAATGCTGTGTTCACAACAGGGGATAATTTAATTACTTGTGTGAGTAGAGTAAAACAGTAGAATCGAATAGTAATAAATTTGCGACAGGCCACGCAAAATGTGCAAATTTAGCCAGAGTGGAAAATTCGTGTGCCGCATTGTCCCACAAGCCAATCATGTAAGAGCTTATTGACACAAGCATTGTATCAGACAATGGAAAGCGCAACGCACATAATTGCTTCACGGTTGGTGTAAACACAGCGTACATCATCCCTTATTAGTTTCCCTGGTTTGAACAAACTCTTCCAAAAAACATGATCTGGTGAGCTAAGACAAATGTTGAAATCCTTAAAGATTCCCATAATTCTACGCTAAAATCTGTGGTCTTTGATTGCTAGTTTGACACGTTCACCGACAGTCGGTTAATGACTGTATATCAGTTTTTTTGGCAGTGTCAAAAGATTTTAGACATTTACCTCCAGTGTGACTTTTACTACCACGACCGCCAAACCAGGAACCAATAGGAACGCCCAACCTGATGACGCAATTAGCGCAACACTTACATACCATCTCATGTTTAAACGAGTGCATTGGACAGAACAGCAAGAAGAGAAACTTATCCAGTTACAAAGTGAAAAAAAGCAGTGTTTGCTGTTGGTTTGCTGCATTTAGCAAGAGAACGCAGGTTACTGAACGTGTCACATTTTGACTGTCATACGGTCATTTATTATTTTTTTTTTTAGCCTATCTTTCCCCGCTTGGATTTCTTTAATCTAGAGCATCTTAATGGATCCGATTTGATTCGCTTTTGCAGCTGCTTGCTTTTAATAACAAGGTGTTTATTCTACAACTTTGGCTGATGGCTTTATAAACACAAAACTATCAATCAAAAGCAAGTGCCAACATCGTGATCGTATTTCATAGTCCTGATTATGAAAATGGAGCCTTTAGGCAGAATGGAACAATGCCAGCGAGCTGTGATTGCTGAAGTCAGTACTCGCCTTCCTGCTACCTAGCTGAGGCCCTTCCCTTTTTCCTACACTTTCAGACTCCTCATGAGTTTTAACATTCTCCTGAATTGTGAATTGTTCTTCCCTTTTGGTGTAAAAACGCATTGGCATGCGTGATCGTTAAATGAGCTCCCAATCATCTTATTGAGTTATTTAGTGTTACCACAAAGGTCCGGTATACAGTGTGTGCAGAGAAGCACGTCTGCCTGCGTTCAAGCAAACAGATGTTAGCTGCGTTCCTGAAACCTGACAAAGTGACGAGAATAAATTACCCAATACATTTCAATCCTTTTGCACTCATGGTGTGTGTGTGTGTGTGTGTGTGTGTGTGTGTGTAGACAACAATACGCTGATGAATTAAACAAGTGCAAATTAGGGTCGGTTCTTAGTTTGTGTCTTTGTGTGTATGGATCTTCGCAAAACACTGGTGCGAATCTGCCCATCATCAGTTTTCTTTTTTTATGACCGTAATTTTTCAACATTGTATGATTACTCATCATTTTGTCCCTTTCTCTTTTTTTCCGCTCTCTCCCTCGTCTCTTTTTCTCTTTATTTCTCTTTGCTTTTTCTCCCTTTTTCTCTTTCTATCCCCTTTCTATCTTCTTACCCATCCTTTATTCTTTTTTCTCTCTCTTTATCTCACTCTCATTTTTACTTTCTTTCTCTCTTTTCTGCTTTTTCACTTTCTGCCCTCCAGAAGTCCCACTCTGGTGAAGAACATGATCTCTGGATTGGGCTTCGGTTCCTTGAATGCCAGCTACCAGGTGAGTCTGTGTGTGTGTGTATGTGTGTGTGTGTTCACTCACTCACTCCATGTACACACACACACACAGCCTGATCGCAAGGGTGCTGATATCAATTTTCTCCACTAATTAGCACAGTCTCCCAAACCTCCTCCCATGTCCTCTCCACCACACACACACACAGAGTAAGTCGTGATTCATTGCATAAAGTATTTGTCAATTAAGGTCACAGCATAAAATTAGTGTCTGTCCTAGAAAATCCATTTGAAAGCTACTGTGTCATGTGACGCATGGTATTTCAGTCAGTGTTGAAAAACTGTGTGTGTGTGCGTGGAGTTCAGACGACCAAGTGTGTATGTGTTTCTGTGTGTTCCTGCACTGTCAGAGAACAGAGATGGATCTGGGTGTGTGTGTGTGTGTGTGTGTGTGTGTGTGTGTGTGTGTGAGCGCGAGAGAGTGTCCTGCTCACTCACTCTCTGTCAGGTCTGCACCCATCCATCTCCTCACAGGACAAGCGGTGTTGGCGCCTGAAAAACAAACAGCCCAGCTAATCACGGCCCCACAAACACACACACACACACACACACTCTTCGTCTTGGCCCAGTTTGTCCCCTACTAACCCCGCAGGCCATCACTATGGAAATGGGAGCGCTCATCCTGAATAGGCCACAGATAAACAAACCTTAAACAAAAGAGCTGTGAGGATTCTCTCAGCACCGCCTCAGTCAGAAAATAATCTCACGTTTTATTGTGATTTTTTATTTACGTTTTAAACAAATAATCTTTTATCAACTGAATTAAAAACAATACATTTCTCTGTGAAAGTTTGAATTAATTAAATGTAATTAGTAGCGTGCGGAATGTACAACACGTCATGTTCCAACAGTAAATCGAGTGTTTAACACATTTATTATAAAATGTGTGTACGCTTGAAATAGTGTAACTAGATTGTTCAAGAGGAAGAACATTAGCATTTAGCATATGTGGAACATCGACTGTGGGTTAGGAAAAAAAATGTCTTTCTTAAAATAAATAAAAGACGAGCATTTTGTGATTATAAAAGGAATCCTGGACGTTATGATATGAGATATATTTTTGTTCTGCACATCTGAGCTGTGTGTGTGTGTGTGTGTGTGTGTGTGTGTGTTATACTCCAGCTGAATTAGCTAACAAACTCAGACCTGTGCTTTTTACCTCAGACACTGATTTTCTAAACAGAAGGAAGGACTAAAAGTACTAAACAAAAGGCAGGTGGTGTGTAAACTCTGTCATAACAAGCTAACATTGATCAGGTTTCCTTCTAGAGAAAACATGGAGGAAATGCAGAATGGAGGAATGTGTAATAAAAGTGAGAAGTAAATACATAAATAAAAAATAATTGCTATTAAAGTTAAAATGATTTAAAAATCTATTTGTAATGGCAATTTGGAATAAAAAACCTAAAAAAATATTATGCATATCAAATAATTGTAGATTAATTGTTCGCATGATTTAAGACCAACAAAACTTAAACTCTGATTGGACAGGATACTCCAAACCTAAATTATTAACACACCAACACATATCATTTACATAATATACACAATATTTTATTGTAAATTTCGATTCAGTTAAAAATCGAATTAAATCATACGTTTGTAGTTAAAACTAAACATTTGCCAGTGGTATAAAGAAGCAGTTCAAATTTTTTTTTAACACACACCATTTGTTATTTCCACTCAATCTGGCAAAACTGTTAAAGACTCAAATATTTTACCACATTTAACAATACAAATAGTCCCATTTCTCCTTTTTTTTGCTAATTAAAAATAATAATGAATTAAAAAAAGTTCAGCTCACTCTTTTCCATTCGGGCACAAAACACACACCAAAAAATCCTCAACTCGATTTTTTCGCAAACCACCACACCAAAAACGGTAGACAATGATCAGAACTGCTTTCCTCTCAGCAGTAAACCGCCAGGACACGTTTCTTATCCTGCCAACCATCACTTTACACTTCCCTTATCTGATTCTTCCATTTGGCAAACTTAAGTAATTTTATAATAGAGCATCAGGATTCACCAAGTCATTGACTTCAACATCTAAAGAGGAAATATTTATGACATTTTTCTTGATTAAGTTCTTTAGATAAAAAATACTTAGCTTATTTTAATATAGTTTGGAAATAATAATCATTAATTCAATAATAATAATAATAAAAGTAGTTATTTTTTGCCACTGTTGCCTCAGGCTTGCTCAGTTGGGAAACATTTAATTTCTAACTATAAAATTTGTGATAATTTATAAAATTTATAAATGAGATTATAAACTTTTATTAAAAAGTATACAATTTTAATCTAGATTCTAGATTTTCTGTAAAGCTGGTTTAAGACAATGTGTATTGCTAAAAGTGCAATACAAATAAAATAAAATTGAGTTAATAATAACAATAATTATTATAATAATAATAAAGGTTAACTATGATTAGGTTATATATGAGCAGCCGAAATCTTTAGAAGTGAGAGTACGCTGAGAATTTTTTTGATCTAAAAGATGCCTTGGTAAGCGGAGCCCCCGTGTATTCCAATGGTTGTGTGTCTGGTGTGTGGAAGTCAGGGGACCCCTAGTGGCGACATCAGTCAGCCTGCCCGTCCAGTGATCTGCTTCAGAAATCTTTAGACATAGCGCTCGCTTTACATCACATACACCTCAACAACTGAAAAAATAAATAATAGGTGAATCCGCTTACTAGCCATCAAATGTTACTCATTTTTCATAGTTATTTTAGTTTAGCTATTGTGCATGCTACATTTTTATATACCAAGAGAACTTACATCTTTATTTGTTTTATATTTTAATGTTTATATTGTCCAGTTTATTCCAAAAGGAGTGAAAGGCAGCCTGGCTAACTATAACGGACCGAAAAGACATAATAATAGATATAATAATAATAATAATAATAATAATAATAATAATAATACATTCAAAAAGATGATTAAAATAAAAACAGGAAATATAATAAAATAAATATATTAAAAAAAAGGTTGCACCATCATCATGCTGCAGTTGCTTTTCTGATCTCGCTTGGCAAATCATCCTATTTAAAAAAAAAAAAAAGTCTAAAAACAAAAGCCTGCTTCACCACTGACTATGCATTCTGCGAACAAGCGCTTAGATGCAGCATTACAGGTAATACAGGATTAGAAATACGTCGTCTTTGAAGTCTTAACGCAAGAAAAGTGTTGGGACCTGTACAGAGCGTCCGTTATAAACCAGGCCAGCTGCATGCTCCCTGTACTGCAAGTCAGGACCTGATCACCGCGTTGCCTCTACCTCCTCTTAGCTTTAAAACACCTGTCAATTCTCTCGCTGCTTATTGCAACCTGCGTGACCTCGCTTTGCCCGCTGGGCTGGGAGCACCCACTCACATGCGTCCTCTTTACCTGTCACATGATTTACAGCATCATATTTCACATTCTAAACACACAAGCACAGATAACTGTGTATGAAAAAAGAATAGAATAACACTGGAAATAATGTTTTTTTCGAATTTGATATTTTCCCGAAATTTACATAAAAAATCTACAAAGTATAAAACATCTTCTAATCATTGTTGTTATGTGCAGGCGGCGCTGGCAGAGAGCAGTTTAAGCCTCCTGAACAGCCCCACGCTGCTAACTAACAGCACAGGAGCCAGCCTCAACATGCTGCACGTGGGTCATGATGATGTGAGCAGCACTGTGGAGCAGGTGAACAGCAACGGCAGCTGCAGCCCCGGTCTGTCTCCACAACAATACGGGTGAGACAGGACAAGACTTAAACCCAAATGTACTTCCAATCAGGATTGGGTAACCCATGTTCTGTTATGTTACTTTGTTCCGCTTGTTATCCAGCTTCTCCTGCCCTACACATAGCTAATTACCTACTTTAGATGTGTTCAGTCAGTCAGAAGCTGGAAGATACTGGTGATTTGGTATCTCCTACCCTCTGATTGTCTAAAAAACAAGGCAGGGGTAGTTGAAAAATCTTTAAAAATGTGGGTTACCCAGCCCTCCCTCATAACTTAACTGTTATGTTTACTAAACTTCATATTACAAATCAAGAAAATATATTATTGTATTCCAAATGGGCAGTCTGGTAACATTCATGTCCATAAATGCTGTTATGTCACTAATAATTGTACTGATGATGCAATATACTGCCCTAAAAATACTGCCTCTATTGACCTCAAACGCTTAAGCAAACTGGCAGTGAGGCAGCTTTGTGAGAACTTAAACAGTTTCTTTCCAAATTTCGAGCCTTTTAGATACAAGCACATCGTAGTATAATACTTCTTACTTTTGATACGCCAGAAAAATCTGCCTAAAGTTTATATTACTTCCAAATTTAGTAAAAAAAATAAATAAATACTGCGTTTGTGGTGATAGTAAATGTTGGGAAATAGCCACAAAACCAGATTTATTTAGTTGCATTATTGTTTTTATTCTGTCTCGGAGTTATTCAGTCCCCTGCAGGATTTTACAGGCTCTGTGCGTGATTGTTGTAAGATTGTTTTTAGGTGTTTTGTTACAATACAATTGCAGCATTAGGTGAAAGTTGCGTTATAATTTTGCACGCAGTGTTAAACAGTTTTTACCTTTGCTTTTACATTTCTGGGACTTGGCAGACAGCCTTATCAAGAGATGACATTTATCTCTATTTTTCTCCAAAACAAAAAACAAGTTTAGTGAGGTACTGGTCATGTTTCATGCGGGGCAGTACAAAGACTACTCTGAGTGATTATGTGCAGAATACACAGGGAATGGTTATGATATTGGTTGCCATGGTGACCTCCTGGACGGACTAGTTATCAATAGAAAAAAAGTGTAATACAGAGAAACCCAAGTCCCAAACTGTAGAAAATTGCTGTCACTAAAGACTCCTTACAAAGCATTGTTTTGTCTTTTAGCAGTCACAACACTCAGAACTAAAAAACTTTAAGAATTCCACAGGGCTGTGCAGTAGTTAATCTTCCCAGTGAGCTACCCTCCACTTAATTGCAGCTGTTCATACCAGCTTAGGAAATAGGGCTGTGTGTTGGCAAGGGCCTCACGATACGATCCGTATCACCATACATGGGTGACGATACAATATATCACGATATATTGCAATAAAATACATACTGCAATACATTTACAAAAACTTGTAAAACAAATACCTAAAAATACAACAAAACAAAGCGTGAGGCGCCCTATTTTTTTCCTGTCAGACAGCGTCTGTATGTGTCAGTGACTACAGGAGCGGAGGAGGAAGTCATTTGACTTGCATTAAGGGTTTTAATTAAAATATTAACATAAACGTAAATCACTTTAAAACGTAATTTAAATATGTATTAATACCAGAGCTTAAAATATCAACACATGATCATGAAAAAATGTTGCTATAGTTGTATTGATATTTTTACACTGCCTGAGTTTATAGTGTATCCTTATATAGTATATAGTGTATCCTCCTATAGTATATAGTGTATCCTCCTATAGTATATAGTGTATCCTCCTACAGTATATAGTGTATCCTCATATAGTATATAGTGTATCCTTATATAGTATATAGTGTATCCTCATATAGTATATAGTGTATCCTTATATAGTATATAGTGTATCCTCATACAGTATATAGTGTATCCTCATATAGTATATAGTGTATCCTCATATAGTATATAGTGTATCCTAATAGAGTATATAGTGTATCAAATCTGGCTAGCGTTCTTATGTGTGTATGTGTCCTTGATGCTTCAGACACCAGATTCATGTGAAGGAGGAACCCGCAGAGCTTGAGGAGGACAGCCGGCCCGTGTCCCTCATCGCGTCTGTCACTCAGAACCTGAGCATGCCCGGTGACGACCGCGACATGGAGGAGGAGCTTCACACAGAGGAGCTGGAGTAAAGGTGGGCGGAGTTTAGCAGTCCCCGCCTGTCCTTGTCGCGTGAGCCGTAAATAACCACAAAGAGGAAAAACCGAGAGAGATGATACAGAAGCATCCCCAACATCAAGAAACCAAAACAGGGTGTACCCCTCATCAGTCCATCGTCCATTTCTTTCTCTTCTTACTGTGTGTTTTTTTACTTTACATCTCTCTATACATTTCCTCGATCGATCTCTTTAGTAAAAAAACATTTGAAAGTTTCAACAAGGTGTACCTCACTTGTGTATTCTTGACTGGTGCAGCCGGGACTCCTGCTCGGAACAATCCGACGGACAGATGTACCACCAGTCCCCCAAAGTGTCACACTCTGCTCCCTGCATCTTATCAGCTTTAGTTTATTTTTTATATATTTTTTGCCTGACAATTGGGATAAAACTTACATCTGGAGACCACAAACTAAACTATGAGTAAAAACATTAGCCTGGTTCTGTTTCTACGGTAGTCTGTTAGGTTCCATCAGGGGTTAATTCCTCTCTACTGAACAAAAATAACAACTAAAACCAAGGGACCAAAACATGACCAGAGCAACTGACTCCTTTCTGTCTTACTTCAATTTTTTCCAAAATCTGATGATTGTTGAACTTTTGGAGAAGGAAAAAAACAGGATGGAGTTTTCCAGTCATGGATCAGTGTTAAAAAGTTGGTGATTGCTAACTGGCTCGCTGCGTCTTCTGATATCTGATGACGTGAACCCACACAGCTCTCTCTATCGCTCTCTCTGCTTTTGTTAAACCAGCCGGAATAAGATGACCTCCGAACAAAAAAAAAAGGAACAACTGTCGTGTCAACCGGCGGTCACCATGAGGCGTCCAAACTCAGAGACATGACTCTGATTTTAACAGCTTTTCAGCTCTCTTTAGAAATGTTATTTTACTTTCAGTTCTCTCACAGGCAGCCATTTTTTACAGGATCAGCCTTTTCCATTGTGGTATACTGTAGTTCTACATATGTAGGTTGTTTTATTGTTGTTGTCAATGTGTGTCTTTTTTTTTTGTTTAAACTGAAGAATTGCATTCCAAATGAGCTGGATTTCTAAGAGAAGATGAGCTTAATGATCCTTCCTTTACTCGTAAAGCCCTACTTCGGGATGGTCAAGTAGCGCTACAGAAAATAAGGACCAGCAACGTTATGAACATTTGAACTCATGGAAGTTGGGCTTGGTTTGAATGTGCAGTTTCTATGGAAGATCCCATACAGGCTCTCGCTCTCTCTCTCTCTCTCTCTCTTTTTATAGCATTTATTATTATATTTCCAAATTTTCTCTTAAAATTCAGCTGAGATACAAAGCGTTGTTCTAACGAGATGATATCGCGGTCACAGAATACCTCAAATCCACGGTATGTCCCCGCCTCATACCGGGGTTTTTATACTGTGGCCTGAACCATTCTAAAAGATCTGTTCATCATGTCGATATACACGGATGATTATCGAAATATCTGCTCAGCAAAAGAGATTTGCCAAAAGTTAGCTTTCACCGTAACACACACACAAACATAAACCTTCGCAGCAGTAGCATGCCAAATTTTAAGTTTCAATATTTTTTTTTTATTGTCTCCTCCCAATTTTATTTTTGTTACAGGTTACCAAAGAGATCTGTAGTAAACCAAATACCTTCCATTAGTTTCTTGTCTTTTTTTTTTTTATTTACTCCTTAAAGAAACTGTCCAAGAAACAGAAACTTCTTAAATTATTATAGTTATTTTTTGTTGTTGGTTTAGAGCTGAATGTTAATTGATCTGTGAGAGTCTAATACAGAACATTCCGAAAACCAAAGTGTGAGATGCTAAAGAGAATTCGGTAGTTTAAGACGAAGAAAACACAAATACTGTTAAATAGAGTATGTATGGTATTAATCCTACGGAGGGGGTGTAAGGCCAAAAAGAAGCAGTTTTGTCAAATCTCGTTCAGTTCCTTCGATGATAAAGCACTTAAACAAAAAAAATAGAAGAGAAGAAAGAAATACAGAAAGCCCTATGCTCTCATCCTCAGGCAACGACAAAGTGTTCTGAACACAACCTTCAGAAATGCCTCAAGGTCTAAAGATATAAATACTTTTAGAGACAAAAGGCACTTGAATGACAAATGCTTAATATACAAATCCTCATTTTTCATCAGGAATGTTTTTATTTTTCAACACCCATTTTTCACATTGTGTTAGGTTTAATCTGCGCTTTTTTCCGAGCGTTGGCGTTTTAACTACTAGAGAAAGAATTCATCTGAAGGATAACAGACAGGAAGAGACACGAGTTTAAGAATACGATACGGCCGGGTTCGGTTGAAAATTGCACTTCAGAGCTTCACGTGTTTAATTTGAGAGATAACCTTTTATTTATTTTAAAAAACACTACGCATTTGTTCGGTTCTCTTTATTTTTCAACCATCGCTTCTTTAATGCACCTGCTGTAGGAATGATAAAAAAAAAAATATGAGATATAAAAAACCAAAAAATAATGCTACCTCCTATTTGAAATAGTCCTGAAAATAAACGGCCAATGAAACCCATCCATAGTCAGCATTCACACTGACTTTCTTTCATTTAAAAATAAACGTAAACCAAAATATTCTTGTAAACAAGATGGTTCTCTGGCGATCCTTGATCTTGAATTCATTTCCATAAATAAAACACACACACACACACACACACATCATGCTGACAAAAAAATAAATAACGAACGTAATGACTACCTCTCCCCTTAAAAAATGCTGACTCTTGTTAAGTGCATAGCATTAAACGGTCAACGTTATAAAAAAAAAAAAAATCACATGTCCACCATCTTTAATTGATCTATTAGCATAGTGTCTGTGTACAGGTCTAAGGCGAGGAGGCATTAATTGCGTGCTTTAATTCTGCATGCGTAATAAGGGAGCAGGTTGCGCTTTAAGCCAATGAGGGGGACGGTCATTAGAACGCGTTCAATGGGCCGGTGTCAGAAACGATGATGGGCAGAATGCATTAACGCGGGTCCTCTCATTCAAACGGCCCCCCAGCTTTCCAATTAAGGCAAAGCATAGCTTTCTGGCGGCTTGGGGTCAGGGGGTGGGGAGCGCACAGACACTAGCGCTCTTGAGTAGAGCAGTAACTAACGACTAGTTTTATTTTCTTCTTTATATTTCTTCATCCTGTAAACATGAGCTGCAAAGAAGCCGGCTGCTGCTGGTGGTGGTGGAAGGTGTTGGTCAAAGTCTAAGTAGCGCTGGCGCAAAAACCAAAATATCCCAAAGATACAAAAAGCGTCAAGCTTAAACGGCCATGTGAAAGAGACAGAACCCGTGCTGAGTAACAAAGGAACTGCTGCGTTAATGAAAGAACAAAACTTTAAGGTACAATACACATCTGTAAATTCAAGTTATTTTATAAAAAGATGTGAGTCAGTGGTGTTCGCCATCACCATCCTTTGGTTCATCTTCTTGTAACGGTGTGTTATTGTATATGATGGCTTGGCTTAGCTCTCAAGGGCATTTTTTTCCTCACCCCAACATTTATCTGTCCTTATATATTTTTCTGAAGTTTTTTTTAATCGTTTAGCTATTTTTAAACTGTATGGCTTATGCTGTATGTATTTATCATATTATGTGCTGCAGGTATCATTATTTTCAGTCCTGGTTTTTCTTACAAACAACTGGGACAATGTTTTTTTTTTTGTTTTGTTTTATCTCAAAAAAAAAGACAAAAAAAAATAGCTTAAGTGGTTTAGAAAAGAAAAAAAAACAGTTTTCTATATTTATCTTAGTTAGGTCTATTTTGATACCTTTTTTCCCCTTTTTTGTTTCTGTATTGCATTTTTAAGGAAAAAAAAGAAAGAAAACAAATTTTTAAAAAAAAGTTTAATTCATTGTTGCAATGATACCTCAAGAAGGACTTTTTTTACCCCTTAAAGGACAGGACCAAAACCTCGAGACAAGGAGAAAGAGGAAAATAACGAAACCCTAAAGAGGAAGAAGAAAAGAAAACATGTAGCCCCCTCTTGCTTTAAAAAACACAACGTTGAGCTGTTCGTTGGTCTTTGTTAGGTGCCAATCGATGTATTTGTACAGATTCCCTTTAAACCAAATCATTCTTGTAGTTTGCAGAGAAACGTCTGGAAGCTGACGCTCATTTAGCAACGGTGTTTTCTATTTCGATGACTGTGTCTTTTATTCGTCCCGTTTGGCTCAGAGCCCAGTGGACTGCGCAGCAAGGCTCTCATTAGCTTAATTGGCATTAATGACTTAGTAATTAAAAATAAGCTGGTGCGTCGTCAACATTTTTATGCTGTCGGTGACTCTATTGATTCTTTTTATTTGTACTGTTTTGTTTTTATTTACTTGTTCTTTGATGATGCTTTAATCAACCTTTAAAACAATGGGACCATGATTTCAGCTACAGCCTGTTCTTCTTTTTAATGTCTATTTATGTCAACTATAAATGACCGAATTCCTTTCTTAGTATTAATTGGATGGAGAAAAAAAAAAAAAAAAAACTCTTTCATTGTGGAACACCAAAAACAAATCCGGTGTCACTGAACTACATTAAATGTGCATTCCATCATCTCTGAAAATTGTCTGTGTGATTGACAGCTTTAAAGTGACGTCATCCAGTAACCAGATCCTTGTCGAGGAGTTTTGCCTGATGGTGTTAACTTTTTTTTTTTTTTTTTTTTTTTTTTTTACTTTTTTTTTTCGGCCAATCGAACGGATCTACCACTTTAACTCACTTTTCCTTTGCATCTTAAGAATGTGTGTACATTTTTTATCAGCAGTGATTTCTATGTACTTAGTTTAGTATAAATATATATTTTTGTTTACCTTTTTATTTTTTTTTCTTGCGAATGAAAACTTTAGGGAAATAAAAAAAACATGGTGGTTCTAAGATGATAAAAAATGAAAAAAAAAGCAACTAGCCAGCCACCGCTATTGTTTTTAAGCCTGGGGTGACCGTGTTTATGCCAGTCACTGCCATTTTTTCTTCATGCTGTATAAAAAAAAACACCACATATATCTGTGTATTTGTAACCTGAATCTTCTTGTGTCTGCTCATGCAGACAATAAAAAAAAACTGTACAGTAGTTCTAGTTGCATGTAATCTGTACTAATTATTGACAATGGCATTATAAAATGCAATAAAATACTTATTACACTGTCTCCAGCTGTGTGCACTGTGTCTGCTCATTTATGGAGTTTAAAGCATTTCGAGATTCTGGGCTGTTGATCGGAATTCAATCCGCAGCACCTCCAAGCCGTCACTGACGACGTTTACGTGAGCACCAATAATGCGATTATTTCTAATAATCAGAATAAGGAATGAATCGCATTACGTTCACATGTCAAGAGTCAATCTCCTCAAGGCAAGTTTATTTCTAAAGCACATCGCATACACCGCCCTAAAGTGCTTTACATAAGAGAAATTAAAACTATCATAAAAATCACAACAGTAAAAAAAAAAAAAATTTAAGAAACAGTTAAGAATCTAAAATGATTATAGTCAGTTGGGAGGTATCACAGTGCTCATTCAGTAAATGCAGAACTAAACAGATGTGTTTGAGTCTGGATTTAAAGATGGCTACTAATTAAAAACATCTGATCTCTTCTGGTAGCTGGTTCCAACTGCAGGCTGTGTAATAGCTAAAAGCAGATTCCTCTTTATTTAGAGTGAACAATTGGTATGTCAAACTGATTTGATACTGATGATCTAAGTGGTCTAAGTAATCTAATCTGATTCACTCTCCTTTACATTGGATTTACTTTAACTGCTAAAAATGACATCATCCAGGTACAGGTGCATCTCAATAAATTAGAATGTCGTTCATTTATATCAGTAATTCAACTCACATTGTGAAACTCGTGTATTAAATAAATTCAGTGCACACAGACTGAAGTAGTTTAAGTCTTTGGTTCTTTTAATTTTGATGATTTTGGCTCACATTTAACAAAAATCCACCAATTCACTCTCAACAAATGAGAAAACTTCATAAGACCAATAAAAAACATTTGAAGTGAATTGTTGGCCTTCTAGAAATTATGTTCATTTACTGTATATGTACACAATATTTGGTAGGGGCCTCCTTTTGCTTTAATTACTGCCTCAATTCTGCATGGCATGAAGGTCTGTGGCACTGCTGAGGTAGTATGGAAGCCCAGGTTTCTTTGACAGTGGCCTTTAGCTCATCTGCATTTTTTGGTCTCCTGTTTCTCATTTTCCTCTTGACAAAACGTAGATTCTCGATGAAGTTTAGCTCTGGTGAGTTTGCTGGCCAGAGAAACACACAAACACCATGGTCATTTAACCAACTTTTGCTGCTTTTGGCAGTGTGGGCAGGTGCCAAATCCTGCTGGAAAATTAAATCAGCATCTTAAAATTGCTGGTCAGCAGAAGGAAGCATGGCGTGCTCTAAAATGTTTTGGTAAAATAGGGAACTGATTTTGGTTTTCAAAAAACACAGTAGACCAACACCAGCAGATGACATTGCAGCCCAAATCATCACAGACTATGGAAACTTAACACTGGACTTCAAGCAACTTGGGCTATGAGCTTCTCCACCATTCCTCCAGACTCCAGGACCTTAGTTTCCAAATTAAATAAAAAACGCGCTCTCATCTAAAAAGAGGACTTTGGACCACTGGGCAACAGTCCAGTTCTTCTTCTCCCTAGCCCAGGTAAGTGCCACTGGCGTTGTCTGTGGTTCAGGAGGGGCTTAACAAAGAGGAATACGACAACTGTATCCAAATTTCTTGACATGTCTGTGTGTGGTGGCTCTTGATGCCTTGAACATCACCCAAATTCTTCAATCGATTCTGCGGTTCCCTCGGTTGGTTGTGCATGTTTTTCTTCCACACTTTTTCCTTCCACTTAACTTTCTGTTAACATGCTTGGATACAGCACTCTCTGAACAGCCAGCTTCTCTGGCAATGAATGTTTGTGGCTTACCCTCCTTATGAAGGGTGTCAATAATTATCTTCTGGACAACTGTCAGATCAGTAGTCTCCCCATGATTGTGTAGCCCAGAGAACCAAACTGTGAGACCATTTTGAAGGCTCAGGGAACCTTTGCAGGTGTTTTAAGTTGATTGGCTGATTGGCATGTCACCATATTCCAATTTGTTTAGAATTGGTAGGTTTTTGTTAAATGTGAGCCAAAATCATCAAAATTAAAAGAACCAAAGACTTAAACTACTTCAGTCTGTGTGCACTGAATTTATTTAATACACGAGTCACAACATGGGCTGAATTACTGAAATAAATGAACTTTTCCACGACATTCTAATTTATTGAATGCAAGTGGCAATAATGCGATTAATGTGTTCACATGTCTGTAGATTTCGATTAATATCTGGCGTACGCCACCCAAGTCAATACAACAATATTTGCTGCAATTATGAGCGTAATCCTCAGGAGTCTGAAGGAGGTTTTGGGCCCTGGAAAAGTTTAGTTATACTTTGATATTTTTTAAGCCTGTGAAAACATTTGGTTACACTGCATACAGCACAAACTGTGCTACAATAATATCACAACCACATGAGTAATAATAAGTGAAATATGTGAAAAATAGAATTTTTTAGAGGCCAGAAAACACACATTAAACATCTGTTTACAAACCGAATGTGTGGAAGCAGTTTTTTAGGCATTATTTAGATCAAAGTATTGCGTTCATATGAGGTAAAGTTTAATCACAATATTGCCAAAATCCCATTATAATTGCATTAAGAGTGTGGAATGCATTGAATGATCAGTCCTTAAGCAAAGACCATTATAATTAACATAAATAGAGGCTTCTTCTAAAAGATGAACATGTGGAAGAACATAAGAAATGCTCATGCCTTATGTCTCGCATCTGTCTTTCTGCACAGCTGCAAAAAAAATACTAATAATAAGTACGTCCAAAAAAAATGTGTTTAGATTAGACTCAGAAAATAAAACGAAAGAGAAAAGATATGACACCGAAGGCCCTAAAGCTGTTTACGCTGCACTTGCTGTACAAATGACAAGATCTTGACTGACTGGTGGATGAAAAAGCAGAGAGAAAACGAGAAGAAAAGGGGAAGAAAAAAAGGACGAGGTCTGTCCAAAGGCTGGCTGAAACAGACCTCTGGAATATTAGGGAGTAATAGGGTAATGTTTACAAATGCCAATTTCGTCTAGGAGGATCGAGCTAATGATAGTTATTTGCCTTTCATGTCTCCTCTCCTTGCACTTTTCTCTTACAAGCTGTCTGTCTAAATGGCAGCCAAGTACCTTCGTCTCAAAGGACAAAAACGATAGCTGTTGTTGAATTAATAGTAATGTGTGACACAAGTAATCAGGCTTTATGGAAATACAAAAATTCACATACTGAGGGCTGAGGACATGACGTACATTTTTATTGCTCTTTTTTAAAATAAAACATGGAGAATCATAAAGAATTTTAATAAAAAATAGAATCTAAATAGAAATGATTCTAAAAAATGAGGTACAAATTAAATGTTTAAGAATAATTTGTTTCACAATAATTCGTGTCTATATATATATTATATATATATATATATTTTTAGACAAAAATGGAGCAATACATTTTATCATGTCAAATTTAAAAATTTAGTTGGTAACAAAGAAGTGTTTAAAAATAAATCTAACACCAAAAAACCAAAGGTATTTTTGAGAAAGTTTGTCATTATTACATTATTATGTGAAAGTTTCTTATTGTCATATTATTATGAGAAAATTTTACATTTTTACAACAAGAAAGTCATTTCAAGTAGTTTTATATTAGAAAAAAAAAAAATTCTTATTACAAAAAAAATTTCTTATTACCAGAAAGTTCATAGTTTCTTATTATTACAAGAAATTTCCCTAATACGAGAAAAGTTCTAACTAGAATTTTTTTTTTAATTATTCAAAAGTTTATAGTTTATTTTTACGATAAAGCTACTTATTATAACAAGAAAGTTTTATATTGCCAGAAAATTTCAAATTATTCAAAAATTACTCTAAAAGTGTATTATGTAAAAGTTTATAGCTACCTATTATTATGAAAAAGCTTATTTTTACAACAAAGCTTATTACGATAAAGTTTTATATTACAAGAACATTTTTATTTATTACGAGAAAGTTTCTAGTTTCTTATTATTCCGAAATAGTTACTTATTATTACGAGAAAGCTCATCAATTTTACAAGGAAGCTTCTTGTTATTATGAGAAACTTTTCTATTGCGAGAATTTTGTTTTATTTTTATTACGAGAATGTTTCTTATTGTTAAGAGAAAATTTCTTATATTACAAGAAAGTTTGTCAATTATTACGAGAACGTATTATTATGAGAATGTTTTTCATTATTAGGACTTATAGAATAATAATGTTTTTTTTCACAACTGTGGCAGGAACAGGCTTCCATACTTATATGCTATATTGTTTTACTGCAAATCATATTCACATCTGACCCGAAAATCTACACAAAAATCTAGACCGCCCCATGGCCTCAGTTGCTGTGTTTCAGTCTCCGTCCACCAGGAGGGGTAAATAAACCAGTCAAAAAGTTAGTGTGGCATAGAAAAAAACAACATAAAAAAAACCCAACAGTAGGACAGGCCAAGTCAGCGAGCTTTCACACTCCTGAGAAAATCTCCTGCTGACACACAGACAGGGTGTGTAGTGTTATTGCAACCTGCTTAGACTTGGGATCAGGTTCTCGTCTTCGTTTTTGGCATTCTTGAAATATGCATGGTTTTAAAGCTTAAAAAACCCCCAGAAAGTGTGAAAGAAAGAATTCTTTAAAAACATACTAAGTTTCCTTTCTTTATTTCTTTTTTTTTTATTAAAGGTGAAAAAGTACAGTAGTTTTATTTATTAATTTTTCAAGAACTAAGTTTGTCGGATCATCTAGAAAACTATAACAGAGGAAAAACAAACACACCAAACATTCCAGTGCACATCCTGAATTCACAATTGATGTAATAGAATCTTCTGATGAACACCAATATAAAGCCCTCATGCACAGACGGCTCTATTAATAATAATCTCTCTCTCCTGTAACGCCATTCACCCCACACTTGCAGATGTTTACGTAATTATGACATCACTTAAAATTCGTCTTGCAACACACTGTCCGCATCTTGTCCTATACTCCGTTGCACAATTTGCCATGCACTCATGACCACTCCAATGAGTCTAATTAAGCAGTTCCTGAGAGACCAGGACTGCTCTGGATCACTGGTTTGAACAGGACCCCAAGAGGGACAAAAGCATTTTTGTGAGTGATTGAAACCTCATTTTCATCCACTTCTCCTTTTAAACTTCTCGAAGACACTGAAAAACAATCGGCATCAAAAGGCTAAAATAACACCTCCCGCTAGATATCTGTGGTATGCTACGACTTTCTCTTACACTTTCTCTAGTTGCACCAAATCCCTCTGCTATTTCTCTTATTTTCTCCTAAGCTGTAGACAAATCGCAGTCGGTTTGACTAAACACTGGGCTAGTTTTTTTTTAATCTTTTTTTTCTATAAATCTCAAGCTTGTTTTTGTTCTAAATTGTTGAGATTGCTTAAAATTCTACCATCAGTACCTCGGCATTACATTTAAAACTATCACATCCCCACACTGACATGCAGAAATAGCTTGGACTGTTGGACTTTAAGTTCACCCAAACACATGGCTGCTAGCAAGGGGTGATAGGGCTTTGAAAACTGTTGAATTGTCTCCTAATTGAGAAAAGGCATTCATTAAAAAATTTTAAAACTGCACTTAAAAATTTTTAGGACTTCTATTGAATTGTTCTATCTTTTTGTTAACAGTGCATTGTTCCATATTGCTGTATTTTCCGTTGTGTACAGCATTTTGTTTACACATATTATTAAACTGCAAAGAGATCACTTTTCTTCTAAACATCTACTAATGAATATACATATGTAATGACTTTCTATGGTATGTTCTATAATGTAATATGTACTTATGGTCAGCAAAAAAAAAAAACCCAGCTGAATGTGTATTGGATTAATGCCACTCCAACTGTGTTATTCATTTAAGATAAATTTTTTACTGTGTTTTTGCAATAATTTCAATAATTTTGCAATAATAAAGTAAATGCAAAATAACAAACCTGGTTTAGGACTGGGCAACTCCAGTCAAGCCGAATATTATTCCATATCCATGTGATTTGGTTTAATTCTACAATGATTTCTTAGTCTATTTCCTTCTGTAAAAACCATACACTTTAAAATCATCCTTATTAATTACATTTACTAGTGGATTCCTGCTCCTTTTTCTCAATAATTAATGATAACATACTAAAGTTCAAGTGTCTGGACATTAAAATTTACAAATATCTAGTTTTACGGGAATACTACATATACATTCAGGAAATAAATATTAGATTTATCCATGATGATTAATGACTGCATATATATGTAACAATTAAAATTGAAGATTTTTTTTAAACTTTCTGTAAAATCTTCTGGTAAGGAATAAATTAGGACATCTCAAAGTTTATTCCCACTAAAAATGGCTAAAATCACACACAGGTGTATCGCATCAGGTACACATGACTAAAACAATGTTACTCAGCTTTCTGCAGGAGGCCCTATTTAAACCTCAGACATTTAGTTTGGTGTGCTCTTGACTGTTGAATTGATAGTGAACACCATGGTGAGATTAAAAGAGCTGTCTGAGGACTTCAGAAAGAAAATTGTAGCAGCTTATAAGTCTAAAAGGAATTAAAAAAAAGATTGTAAAAGATCAGCCATTCCTCTGTCCGCAAAATAGTCTACAAGTGGATGACATTCAAAACTGACAACATGCCCAGGTCTGGCTATCCAAGCAAGTTCACCCTGAGAGCAGACCGAGAAGTAAGAAAGAAGTAATCAAAAACTCTAAAGTGTCATCACAGGACCCACAGCAGGCTCTTGCTACTGTTGATGTAAAAGTGCTTGACAAAATCAAAAAAAGAGTACACAAGTTTAACTTTAATAGGTGGTGTGCAAAGAGGAAACCAGTTCAACATCATAGCATCCACCATAAATAAATCTACCGTGTATCAGAAGGTGCTTGAGGAACATTTGAGACCATCTATAAAAAAGTTAAAGCTGTAGCAGTACTGGACCCTGCAACATGACAATGACCCAAAACATACCAGTAAATCCACCAATGACTGGCTAAAAACTAAGAAATGAAGAGTCCTGGAATGGCCGAGTCAAAGCCCAGATCTGAATTCCATTGAGATGCTGTGGGGCGACTTAAAACGGGCTGTACATGCAAGAGACCCCTCAATCATCTTACAGCTGAAAGAATTCTGCATTGAGGAGAGGGGCAAACTTTCCTCAGACTAAAGTCAGAGACTGGTAGAGGGCTACAAGAAGTGTCTCATTAAAGTTATTTTAGCTAAAGGGTGTAACACTAGCTATTAAAAGGTGGGGTGTCCGAACTTTTTCTTTAGTAAGAATACACATTTTTGTTCTTTTGTTTATGAGCAAAACAATGTTAATGTTTGTTGTTAACCTGCAAAAAAGTCATTTTCTTTCTAAAGAAAATTAAATTAATTATCTTTTCCATATTTATGTTCTATATACAGTATTTATCTTGGAATCTTTAGGTACTGTAAAGCATTTGGGTATACAGTATAGGCTTCTTTAAGCAGATGGCATGAAGAACTGCTGGTGGTTGGCCATAAACTATTAGGTCTAATCTGTGACATATTATTCAATTATAATGGTGCCTATGGGAAGGAATAGTATACAACTGCGTCTATGGAACAATGTGTTAAACTGAGTCCTACAGAACTGTTGTACTGTAAAAACACAGCAGGAACACACATTTGGTTTGTATTATGGTTTGGGATGGGGGCACAGGGGCTTAGTGTTTAGGACAGTTCTGGGACTGAAGGTTTGATTAGTGTCTCCACCATGTGCGTAAAGTTTTCATGTTCTTACATTTACATTTCTGACATTTGGCAGACACCCTTGTTCTTTCCTTAAACTTACATTTATCTCTTTTATTCAGCTGAGCAGTTGAGGGTTAAGCACCTAAGGAGGCCCAGCAGTAGAAGCTTGGTGGTGCTGAGAATTGAGCCCATGATTTTCCTATCAGCAATCCAACACCCGAACCACTGAGCTAGCAACCACCTGTTCTTTCCTGTGCTTTGGGATTCGCACTAGATACTCTGGTTTCCTTTCACAGTCCAATGTCATGAGTTGTAGGTGGACTGGCATCTCTATCCTACTGTTTAACTGTAATAAAGTTAAGCTGGTGATTTTTAATAGTCTGTTGGGACTGTTGTTTATCAGACTGTTCGTTCATGAACTTCATGTCATACTGGAATATCGGTTGTCTTAAAATGTTCGACTAAACGACAACCAAGACTGATCAAAAATGGGCTTCCAAAAGAAGACTCATCAATCTGTGAGACGTTTTCGGAAGCCACCTCTCTCTAAATAGTAACTAGCAGCAAACAAAAACTGTAGCAGTAATTTTGCGCATGACATGCCTCGTGCCAGTTTTTTGTTGCCCTACTGTCCACCACACTTTCCACCAGTGGTTTAAATTGGTTCTTGGTTTGACAATCATCATAGGAAAAGTCACACCGCACGTAAGTGTCTGAAATCTTCTGAAACTACCAGAATATATTCTAAAGAAACAACTGATCACAACGATCATTAATCAGCTGCCAATCAAGACATCAAACGAGTCAGCAAAGATTTTAGTGTATGAATATAGGAATCCTTTAGGATTTAAATCATGGCTAAAATCACCCAGTGTAAACCCAGCTTAAAGTGTGTTTGTTGTTAGCAAAACAAATATTTGGTACTGTAGCTACACAAACATGATTAAATTGTAACATTATTTTATTGTTCCTCAGTAATCGCTTAATAGCACTCATTGTTGTAATGGATCCAAAGTTTAATCTGGCGACCATCCAGCGCTTTTAATTGGTGCTACTTCACACATGGTGTCTTCAATAGATCTCACAAAAAATAAATAATGCATATATTACATACAGGATTCTGTTTAATGCTGAAGAAAAGTGTCAGACTGTATGCTTCATCATGCCTAAGCACCTACGAACATCATTAGAGGGCACACACATTCACACATGGGGGTAATTTAGCCCTATTAATCTGCCTTTATGAAAAGTTTACACACTAAGAGGGAATTAGATAACCAGAGGGAAAAAGACTCAAAGAGAAAACATAACACGTTTGAAAGACCAGATTGAACCAGGAGCCCTGGGACATCAATAAAAAAATAATCCACAGTGTCTGCCAAAGATACACATACAATATAACACCACTCAAGAGGTCATGCAGTATATTTATGAAACCAGAAAATAAACAAAGCCAACAACAAGTGTTGCTGATCTAAACCAGTTTGTACCTTAAAAATACACCTACAGTACTTTTTGTAGCCCAACAAATATCTGTGATTCTTAGAACAAATAAATTCAGGATTAAAGCTGATAACATAAATATTAATTAGAATGTGTAAAATCACCAAAAAAAATGATGTGTCAGTATTATGTCAAATGCACACATTTTTTTTGAGTGTGACCCCCATATTCTAGGTGTAAATGAATGTGAGAGTAAATAACTACTGTAATTATTAATATTAGTAATAAATCCTCTCACTGAACCACCACCCTATTGTGATGGAGGGGTTTGAGTACCAAAATTACCCTTGTAGGGGCCTAGTGCCCCTGGTAAGGTCTCCCAAGGCAAACAGGTCCTAGGTAAAGGGTCAGACTAAGAACAGTTATAAATACCTTTAGAAACAGAAAGAAAATTAATGATTATGTAACCTGGATTAGAGCCCGGCCTGGGGTTAGGGCATGTAGGCGAGCGCCTGGTGGCCGGAGGCCCGCCTTCTCATGGGCCCACCACTTGCAAAAAAGGGGTTGGGTGGTTTGGGTAGCATGGGTGGGGGGTTGATAACCCTGGTCAAAGAATCTGACTAATGGACTGCCATCTCTTTAGGGGGAACAGTTGAGGGACGTTCAGCAGTACCAGCTAGATAATCAGGCTCACCTTCGCACACAGCTGTGGCTCCGGAACCCAACTCCTTATCAGACCATCTTATACTCTGGAATTGCCCAAGGTAAGAGGCTAGGGTGGGCTTGCTTATAGCTCCACAGCATGGGTTGGAGTTTTCCCTAGTAAATGATAGAGGTGTCCTCATGCGCCTTCAGCTTGGGATGGGCATCTCACTATTGTTTCAGCTTATAGGTGAACAGCAGTGTGGAATACCCGACTCTATAGCTTTGCTGGGGGAAATTTAATGCCCACAAGGGGAGCGACAGTGATACCCTTAGGGGCTTAATTGGGAGGAATGCACCCCCCCATCAAATGTGTTCATGCATAAGGGGGCCCATCAGTACACTTGGTACCAGGACATTCTTGTGGTCCTGTCATCTGACATTCAGCCGAGAGGGGCTGAGCTGTTAACTGATTACCACCTGGTGGTGAGTTGGATCTGCCAATGGAGGAGGATGCCGAACAGACTTGCCAGACCCAAAAGTTTTGTAAGAACATCTAACTGAACGCATTGTCAGGGGGTCTTCAACTCGCATCTTCTGAAGAGTTTTGACCAGATTCCGAGGGAGGCTTGGGACATTAAGTCCAAGTTGACCATGTTCTCCTCCTCCATTGTTGACGCAGCCATCCAGGTGTGTGTCAATAAGGTCTCTGGTACCTGCTGTGGCATAAATTCCCTAACCAAGTGGATCTGTCGTTCTGCTTTGGGGAAATTCTGGCAGATGAGCCCACTTTTAAGGGCTGTTCAGTCAGGCTGGATGGACTATGTCGCTCTATTAACCTGGGACTGCCTTGGAATCCTCCCGGAATAGCTAGAGGAAGTGTCTAGAAAAAGGGAAGTCTAGGACATCCTCCAGCTGTGGATAAGGGGCAGAAAATGAATTAAAGGAATTAACTGAATTAATTAAACAATAAGAATAATAGTAATAATAATAATAATAATAAAAATAACAACAGCAGAAACAACAATACTACTAACAATAATAATTATTATTAGTACTTTTTTGAAGTAGTACTTTTATTTATTTGTTTGGTTAGTTATCCTTTTTAACATTGCCTATTTGGACATAAATTGCACTGACTAAAAATAAAAAGATGTTTAAATTTTCTCCTGTCCACATAGATTTCCTCTGGGTTTGTCCCATCTCCCATAAGTGTGTGAATGTGTCGGTAAATAAGAAAGTAAGTAGTTGTCATAATAATAATTATTATTTTTAGCTACTTCCTTACTTATTTATGACAACAGCAGCAGGCCACTATATTACACTGTTTTGCCTATATTATTGGCCAGCAGCACCAGCACAGTAATCAGACTCCGGATGCAATTTCCTGTTGAAAATTTGTGCTCTCTGTCTCGTTCTCGCTCTCTTTCTCCCTCTCTCTCTCTCTCTCTCCCCCGCTCTCCCCGTGTGTGTGTGTATCTCCGTTTGAAAGTCACGTTGGAACCTAGAAGTTAGAACAAGACGACTTGAAAGCACTATAGTGTGTTTGACTTTCAGAGGAGCCTCACAGATTCCAGCTGTTTTGTTTGTTTACTTTTTCTAAACACTTCCTAGGAATAAAGTGAACTTTTTTTTTGGAAGTTACCAGCCTACCGAGGGGGCTGTCAACTCTCTGGAAGTTAGTGAAGGTTGAGCATTGTGAGGTGCAGACTGTCATTAAGGGCAGTTTAGAAAGAGACAAAAAAGTGTTTTTGACACAAATGTAAGTAGAACATGAGGAGGACGAGACTTTCCAGCACACAGACGGGATTTGTTTAAGGTCCGCTTAAAGTCTGCGCAAGGGAAAAGTATGAGTTTGTGAAACTGTCGTAAATAACGTCGGGTATCTAAGGTAAGTCTGGAATTGATCAACAGGTTTACAGTCCAGTCTAAAGACTTGCTGAACATGTTTGGACTGGTTAAAAAAAAAAGCAAGATTAGTCCAGAATAACTGTTTAACGCTGTTTAAAACCACTTTGCCATAAGGTAGTGCTTAGTTTACATACACTGTGCCAAATCCATATAGATTTTTTTTAATTTTCGAACAGAACAAGAACTGATCATTGTCACAACCTTCAGAACTCCTGTTTGTTTTTTTAGGTCATTTATATTTTAAAAAAAAAGTTGTATTTTAGTGGTATAAAGTTCCATTTGCCATATAGAACTGTGTACTAACCAAATCTGAACTTATGAGACTGTACTAATTTGTCCGAACCTATGAGAAAAGATACATCTCTTGACCCAGACACCTCACACTTACCTTATCTTTCTAAGGGTATTTGATATGGAACGTGAATTGTTGCAAATAAAATGCAAACCCAGCTAAAATAACGGCATAAACATATATATATATATTATATATATATATATATATATATATATATATATATATATATATATATATATATAAATATATATATATATAGTGAAAAATAGAAGGGATTTGTCCACAGTAAATGTTCTGCGTCAGCCTTAGCCCAATGAATGTTTGGCTTAGTTTATGTCTGCTGGTGCCCATGCTTTTGTTTATTCTACTACATATTGCCAGTCTTCACACCCCAAGCAGCCTATTGCTTTAAACGTCTGGGAAATTTCCAGCACTGTGAGTTGGATTGCCTAAAATGCCAAACACAAGGAAGGCTTGTTTTGGCAATTTCTCTGGTGAACCATGTTCTTGGCTTTCTGTGTGTGCAGGATAGATTCTGGTCTCCTGGCTTTCAGCTTTAGAGCAGATGTGGGAGGAGGATCGTGGCCCCAGTGCCAGCTCACCTCAGCCTCCAGATGGTGCCCATCTTGGCTCAGAGAGTTCATCAGCTGAGCGTCCCAATAGCCCCAACTCAGGTGAAAACATCAACAAAGTTGGTTGAGCTTTTTTAATTAGTACTATACTACTATACTGCTCCAATAGTAATAGGTCTTGACATTGTATTCCTCCAAGTTTGTATGCAGTTTGATCTACAAATACTGCCAAGTTTGTTAAATATTTTAAAATGATTACAAATCGAATAAGGTATAATATTAAAAAAAACTTTTTTCAGATAAGGACTATATATATTTTTTTTTTTCAAAAAGCTCTAAATGGCTCATTTCATTCTGACATGGCTCACATGCTTCTCGTTTCCATAGCAACATGGATACTACATGCCATACCTTGCATGCACATACTGTAAATTTGGTTCAGATTACACAAAGTGGACTTTTCCTAGTTCTAACTGCACTTCTGAGCATGTTCAGTTACAGCAGTCCTAAATGTACATTAACACAGCAGCAAGAAATGTGGACTACATTCGCAATGAGTTTGCCAGTATGAGAATGCGCATTCATCAGAGAACAAAGGTAGCTTGACAATCTTGAGTTGTCGAAATAATTGTTGAATTGCTGGTATGTACATTATTGGTGTAGTTAAGCTACCAGTACTGATATCCTTTATAGATCCTCCATGATCTAAAGAATCCACACAAAACAGTAAAAGGTTCTACAAATGTTATTTTGTACAATGTTTAAAACATTTTGTGACAAGAAGTGGTAGCTTAATGTGTAAAGTGTTGGGCTGCTGATCATGGGTTTAATCCACAGCACCACCAAATTGCCACTCTTACCTGCTTAGGTGGAAAATTAAGATAAATGGAAGTCGCTCTGGGTAATGTAAATGAAATGTAATAAGGCTGAAAGTTTTCACACTGTCAGTCAAGCAACCATTTTCTGCAAAACCAGACTATGTTTAGTGATAAAGAATAAACGTCTGGCTTGTGAGACTACATAGCATAGCATTGCACTGTACACTGGGTATTAGACTGAGACTCTCAGGAATATGAAAGTGACAAAATAAACAACTTTTGTCTGACTGACTGATCTTGTGGTGAGTGGTGCCTGATTTGTCATCCTGATCTTAACCAAAGGCCAATAAAGTGCAGAGTTGTAAAAAAGCATGTGTGGTCAGTGCTTCTACACGAGTATATGCATTTTTGCACCACTGCTTATATGTACACACGTGTATATTTAGTGCAGCAAGCCTAGTTCACTTGGTAGGCGGAGCTTAGCAAGTCCTGGCCCAGTGCGCCGTTTGCACTAAGCCAAGGCGAGTCAGTTCCTGCACGGCTGCCACATCCAGTGGGCCATGAAAACTCAACCACAGTCAAAAATTTGCCCACTAGGCCTGGTGTAAGTCTGCCTCGCACCCGCTAATTAAATTCAGCTATGCATTGTTCTTCTCAGAGGCTTTGTCTTAACACGAAGCTTAGTATTCACACCCAAAGAAGCAAAATCTTTTGTGCTGCTTAGGGTCTGAATTTCTCATACGTTATAGTCCTCTAAATGGCACATTAGTTGTGTGGGCTAGCGTGGCCTATTTCTGAAGGTAAACACCGGAGTTGAATCTGCACTCGTACAAAAGCGTCCTTTCATGGCATGTCCTCATAGGCTTGCACAGATTCGAGCTGTTTCTAGATCTGTTCTTATTAAAGGCTCAGATTGGTGCACTACGAGTAGATCTGATCTCAAATCATCAGGATTTGAAAAATGAGCTTATTTTAGGTTACATTAAAAATACAGTGTTCAGGCCAGAGCTTGATTAAGAATATGAAGCTTGTCTGAGCTTCAACACTGACTCCATTGACTTTGCTGGCATGTGTCGGTTTCAGAGCAGTGTGTGTGTGTGTGTGTGTGTGTGTGTGTGTTTGTGTGTCTGTCTGCTGTCTCTGAAAATCATTTTTGAACTTGAATGCTTAAATATAATGATAGGCATAATATTTTAAATATTACATAGTTATGGGCAATAATTGCTGACTACTTAGAGTTTTAATGGCCAGTGATTTAATTGATGTCACTATGTAGGTCCAAAGAATGAATTGTTGAACAAAACCTTACAATACAATACTGTGGGAAGTGCAAGTCCTTGTATTGATTTTGATTTGGTAAAAGTCTCAGGAGTAGCTTTTCAGATACACACTTTCTTACATCAGCATGCTTTAGCAGAATCTTTTACGAAAATTCCGACAGTCTGATCTAGAGATCGACTGAATCAGTTTTACTAGTATTTTTTCCTGATATTCAACCTTTTTTCCATTTTCAGATAACGGTTTTAAAATATCGAATCAATTGATATTTTAGGAATTTGTGGAATACTTCTATAAAAAACAGTATCGATCAATCTATAGCATTAATCGATAATTAATCCATTAATGAGAGGAAGACGCATTCAGAATATATACTTTATGTGCAGTAAGACGATAAACTGAATAAACAAATAAATAAATAAGCTCAGAAACGTAACAGGTGCTGAGAGTTATTTTTAGTAATGTAACATCCTACTACGCGGTGTTATTAAGAATACACGTGGCTAATGTTTCAGTAGGATAAGTGAATGAAGAGACAGCTACGTTTAGACTAATGGGTAAATAAAGGCTGGAAATAATGCTGCACAGCACCCTGACCATGATCCTTGTGTAGTAGTGTTATTAAATATATATTTATGAAAAACAGAGAAGCCACTGTTCTTCAGGTGACTCAGAATGTCAGTTAATGTGTAATCAGACTAGAAGAACAGGCAAAAGAGGGATAATAAAACTGCACCGCAGTGTAAGTCCAGAGGCAACAGTAAAGGGCCAGAGTGTGTCAGAACAGGGGAGAAGGGTACATGCCTGTTAGGCCATTTTGTGGCTTCATAAGAAACATTTTTGCTTTGATGGAAGTGATTTAATTTTAGGATGTTGCTAATTTCAGCCACAGGTTACAAAACTTTACTAATTCATCAAAACACAAACACAGTATAGTATAGTATAGTATAGTATAGTATAGTATAGTATAGTATACTGAAAGCCAAACCTGATTTAAGCCGTGCACACACTGCATGAATTTAGCCATGATTTGGATGCCTTTGATTACTAGTTTGTTAGAACCCGATGATGCAATTAGCGCAACAACTACAAACTATCTAGGAAAAAATGTGGACAGAAGTCTGATGGACATAACAGCAAGATCAGAAACTTTTTTAAGTTATGAAGGGAAAAGGAGAGTTTGTATGACATGTCGGTGCTGCTGTTGGTTTGCCGCTAGCTATCGTTTAGCGAGAGAATGCAGAATACTAAATAGTATTAGAATACTATAATAGTATGTAAAACTTTGGATGAGTCTTCTAGTGTGCGTCTGTATTTACTGTGTTTTGACTGCTATACAGTTTAACATCAAGACAACTGAGATTCTACAGTGGGACATAGAGATCAGTCGAAAAACACCCTTAAAAATTAAGCCAAGTTCCTCTGGGATTAATAAAGTTCTTAGAATCTTGAAAATCACAGTGTAAGCATGGCTTTAGACTTAAAATGATGGTGATGATGGTCTTACCTAGTTAATCTAGTCGACATAAAAAGCTGGTTGGTTAACAGGTTGATGTTTTTTCCCCTATTCATGTCCTCAGATCATAAGGCTTCCAGGTATGCGTGAGCTCAAATAACAAACAGTATTAAAAGAAAGATGTTCAAAAACTATTAGTATTTTCTATATACAGAAATATTTATAAGCACTTAAAACCCCAAACTTAAGATTGCATGTATAACTGTATTAAACGCCTGGATTTAGATTAGAAAGCAACTTATATTAACTAATATTTGGTAATTTAACAGCTGTCAGTTTTATTTAAAAATATATATATATTTTAATTTAGCCTAGTGGTTAAAGTGATTAAGTGGTTTTAGTGATGAACTGCTCATCAAAAGATCATGGGTTCAATTCTCAACAGCACCACCAAGCTGCCACTGCTGGGCCCCTAAGAGAGGCCTTTAACACCTAAACAAATAAAAAATAAAGAAATGCAAGTTGATCAGAATATGTCCAATACCTAATATGGTTTCAAATAGGTAGGACACAAAGATTAGCATTCACTGCTAATAGCCTAATTTGCGCAGTAAGCCGCCTCTTCAATACCAGCTTCACACCAGGTTATACAACTGAAAAAAGGGAACATAGGATTTTCTCCTGAATATAGAAGTCATGTGTTTGTTCTTGGTTGCATTTTAAGAAAATTGTAAAGAATCAATTTAAAAAAACGAATATTAGAATAGACTAAAAAAAAAAAAAAAGGAAATTAATTTAGAAAAATCTTTTAAATAAAAATAAAATTCAACCAGTTCAATTAAATTAGTGATGCACTAAAACTAAACTGAGTTTATTCTTGATTTACAATTACATGTATGTAAAAATAGGGCACTGCTTAGTTTCGTCACATGTTCAGTGCATTTTGAAGTCTAAGACATGGTTACTGTGGTGGTGCTACGCTGTTAATTTAAGCTCATTCTCCAAATGTCTTGTTAAAATGTTTGTCTATATTTTGTATAATAATTTTAAAGCTTGCAAACTAATTCAGTAAAATTTAGGCATATTCATGACCACTTCATGCAGATTATTCACATGTATATTTTATAACCACGTTATTTAGGATTGCAAAGAGACAAACATTTTCAGGTCATTTTCCGGAAACATTTCACAGGTCCTTCGTCTAGGGAACTTTTTAGGGTGAATATTTAGGGTGTAAGTTTCACTTGAATTTAGGAAAATTATTTAGAAATTCGGCGGTAATTTATTTAAACTAGTTATACAAGCAAATATATAGTTTTTGGACATAAGATAAGATGCAAGCAAACTAATACACATAATAGAAGTGGCATTATGGTTGTACGGCGGTTCGGGAGAAATGCACAGTGCATGCGGAGGTGTGGCCTCGACATCCCTGCAGTGCTGTGTGCATGTTAATGAGGGTTATGCGGGGTAGAAATTTGACTCAAGTTGCATTAAATCCATTTGTTTTAACCAAAATTATGCCGAAAGATTATTTTACATTTGAGTATATTTTGTTTATTTCCGTATTTTCTTGTTAACTCCCATGGAAAGTTTCCAGCATTAAAAATTCTGCAAACCTAAATGTCATTAATGTTATTATTTAAAAGTAAACAACAAGCAGACTTTTTTTTTTAACATTTAAACACCTAGCATGAGTGTGTAAAAGTAAAGTATTGTACTAAACACTTTAGCACTATATTATTATACTCACTCAAAACAAAAAATGAAGAATTTTTGAGAAATGTACGAAAAATCTGTTGATACTGTTGCATTTTGATATGATAAAATTAACTGATTAATTTACTTTAGCTGAATAAAATGAGATATTGATCAGATGTCATTTAGAAGAAAACTCCATGGTCATTCAGATATACACAAATCCTAACGATAGAGATTCATCCTGATTATCATTACATCAAGGCCATTTAAAACTCCCAAGTACTACTGGTAGTATTATTACTTCTCTTCTCTTTCTCTGTTTTAAAAACACTCCTATTCCTTTATAGGCTTTCCCTCTCCAACACTTTTTGTCTCAGGATCTTCAATAAGCTGTTCGGAAGCCGGTCCCTTTGCACTCGAATATTAACGGTTAAAAAAAAAAATCCTCAGTAGGACCACTATTCAATTATTTCTTCCTGCATTTCTTTTCTTGTAAATACCCTTTATATGATTGTATCCTTGAAATAAATAATGTTTTTGTTGCCTCACATCGTTAGAGTAAACTGATAATCTCATCACTCACGTATAAACTTATACATTTTAGAAAGCAATTGAGCATTGCTCTTAAAATACCTGGTGTACAGTATGTTAGTATATAGTAGAAATAAAAAGCAATTCTGATCAAATTACAAGGTTGTTTTTGAATATATATGGGAACTGTAAAGTATTAAAAAAGTGGACTGCGGAATGAGCATTCAAATACGTTTTAAAGTTGTTTTACAATTCTCAACAAAATCTTTAAAAATATATTTTTTTCATTGCAATTCTTGGGCACAGATAAGAAATAACAGCTAACTAGCTATGAAATATTTAGCTAGACATTTCATAGTATAATGTTTAACAATAGCCATATATGAAAATAAATTGAAATTGGGATTATTGAAATTTCACTGGAAATTCTAGATGCCTTATTGAACATTTTAGTTAATTAAACCTTTTCAGCTTAAGTTAACACATATTTATATTGGTGGTGTTATAGTAGATGAGGTGTGGTGGCTTAGCAACTTCATAACTTCATTACAGTACTAAAGTTTTTTTAGGGAGAATCTATACTTTCCTTGCCTTTGTATATTTTTTCCCAAATAACACTGTATTTTTTTACTCCGATACATAATAAAATAAGCTGTGATGTTACTTTCATAATCAATTCGTTTAAGCAATTCATTCATTCTATATTGTCCATGCATTTGGAAGAGCAACATTTTATATTCTGTACAGGAAACATTAGTTTGACTTTTAAGTCTGTAAGTATGAATGCAGGTATCAATGATTTGGATCACTCTGAGTAATTCGATTTAGAGATTCTCTCGCAATCTACAATTTAAGAATCGTGCTCAACATCCTTCAAGTCACCTGGTCTCCTTTGGTTAATTTCCAACAGATACAATAAAAATCACATACTTTAATAATTGTACTCAAGTTATATTCTAAATGGTGACTAACTTCTACCAAACTCATTTTCCAGTTAAATAACTACACTTTTACTCAAGTGTTGCTTTCGGGTACTTTATACACCTTTATACACATTTGTCTTGTTTCTAAGGCAGTGGGTTTGATTCCTGTCTCCGACCTGTGTGTAAATTACAGTGTTCTCACTGTTCTTTGGGATGGGCATGTTGCGTGTGATTGGATGAGATGCCTCCATCGTTGTGCCTGGAGTCCTGTGTTGGGGTTGTTATTTATTAGTAATAGTGGTGGTCAGTACTGACTTTTTCCAGCATCAGAAAAAATAACATACATGTAAATGATACACTGTATAAATGTATTTTATGCATAAATGTGTACAACAGTGTTTCATTGTTTGACTTGTATAAACTGCTGATGGTTTTTAGTCATTTTGAGAGGAATTAGTCAGTATGTGAGTCACTGCGAATACCAAAGTATGAATAAAATATCCCAGTATCTCTCATCCAAATGCAAGGTTGAAATGCACTAGTTTCTCTCCTCTGAAGTGTATTTTAACCTTCAGAGACACAGCAGAGAAAAAGAAAAGGTCCTAAAGAGGAGGCAGGATCACTGATAATGTACGAACTTTTGGCCATCCCTTAGCATTGCTTCGTTTTCAACCTCCTGTTGATTTGTGTTTGCCAAAAGGTAGAAGGCTGCATACGCATATGTTTTTGTCTTCAAGCAGATGTAGATGTCTGCAGAGTGTGTGTTTTTGCATGCAGATAACACCCCACCCCCCTGGCCTCAAACGCAACATGTAGATTGAGTAAATCCATTTAAAGCCTGTAAAACACCATCGAGTTTCTCATATAATGAGCTTACACTTTTTCTCCTCCTCGTCAGTCCTTTTTCTTTTCACTAAATCTGCTTGTTTGGACAAATTCCAGCCTGCAGCTTTGAAGCTTCTCGTCGGGTATCCGTTTCCACTCCTGGCTGGCTTACAAGCGCCGATTAGGAGCCTATTGTCTTAGATTGTCTTAGTGAAGACACAGACAGTTATCAGTGCATCTCACAGGCAGATCTGTCATGGAAGGCTGGCTAATTACTCTCTTTTTACCCCTTAATTGTACCCCTAAGGGGTCAAAGGGGCACACATTTTCAAATCAGGCCGAGGAAAAATGCAGAGACACCTTGATCACAGCCACTGCTCCCTTCTTTTAATCCATTTGAGACGTTCGGTTAAGCAGCACCACCTGTTTCTTACAGCCCAATGCACTGCATTTATAATATTACAGCTGGATTGCAATTATTTTATGACAACCGTTGATTGTCACAAATGGTGTCATTTTGAACGGGTTAATTTTTTTTTCTTTGTCTGAAGAGAGTCTAGGGAGGCATTGCAGCATGTAAAAAGTTTTATGATGCATGTTAATGGTGTGAGGGACCGTTGAAGATGAAGCATGTGCAAAAGGACTAGAGCTACATTGCTGGGACTTCACATAATCCTGATTTCTGAGTGGAAAGGTGGTATAAAATGGAGAGAGAGAGAGAGCGCATCAATACGCTTTATTGATCCGCTCAAATCAGATGCATCATAGCAGAATAAAACTATGATAACTATTTAGGAAATGACGATATTGTAAAATCAACACTTTGATACTACAGATTTATAGGCTTAAGTACTATTCAGATGGGATTAGTTTTCCAAACAACGTTTCCTATTAGCAGAAAGTCTGTAATCTCATTTACAGTACTGATTCGGACGGGACCATCAACATATCCGTGCTTGTTACCGATGTAGGAGTTCTTTGTGTTTTACATGTGGCCAGTGCAGAAGATTGTACTTAAACCTAAATTTAACATAAACCTAAATTTGAAATTATAATGTACGTTATTTAATTGGGTGCAGATTACGGAAATCTTGCTCGACACTGATATTACAGGAGCCAGATTTAAGAGTTTACGTTATTTAGCTTTTCTTGTTGATTTAATTAGTTGCAGGGTACCAAACACATCGACATTCATCATTGGTGCACAGATAGTAAAAACCTGAATACTTGAGCGCTAGTGAGAGATTGTACCATAGTTCACTTTGACCAAAACACCCAAGAAAAATAAAATAAATAAAACAATTTCGGACTGGGTTAAATTTCCAAAAAAGTTTGCCAAAAAACAGTAGGTGATTTTCGCTGGAACTTTTACAGCGGTCATTTGAGAAAAAACACAGACACGGCAGATTCGGACAGGATTAAAATCTTTGTGAAACAGAAAGTTCTCTAAGGTACCCCTGTAAAACTAACCGTGTCTGAATAGGGCTTTAGTGTAATAGATAGGACAAAAACGATGGTTTATTTATTTTTTTAAAGCATTTAATAATGTATGAATGTATAGTTGAACCTGAATGTGTGCGTAAGGGGGCATTGGTAAAGATAAATAAATATTGAAAAATATTTTAATAGAAAACTGCCTTGAAAAGGAATAAAAAAACTATACAGCCTGATTAGGATCACTGACTAAAAGCCGGCTTACTTTGTTTGAGTATGTGGATTACCTTCAGTTGCTTTTAACAAGCATTAATTTTAATCAATCGATTAACTTTGCTGTTGCAGCATGTTGATCCTCAAGGTCCTCCTTTTGTTTTTGAAAGAGAACAAATATAAGTCTATGCTTTTGCCTTGGAAATAAACTGCGCTGTTGCGACCTTTAGAAAAATAAAAAAAGGTTTAAAATTAATGTGAATAAATGTATTCTGTTAAAAAAAAAAAAACATCATCTCCCAGATGCTATGTTTTCACGAAGGTCTAACAGAGCCTAAATGTAAGTTTTGTGTCTGTGCGAAATACTTTTTGAAAGTTTTTTTTAAGGATCACACTCCAAGTTTGCCAAGTTCACCGTTTCAGCTGAGTGTAAAACATCCCTAAGTCTCTTGTCAGTCTCTTCTATTCGGTTGAGACAACACGTCTACTTTTCTCTTTCGCTTCACTGACTGACTTTGGAACAGGTATTAGTGAGGAGTTGTTAGGAGACAGAGCAACCCTGCCACAAAAAAAGAGGGGATAGGGAGGGTTTGGAGGGACTGGAGGAATTTCAAAGTGTCCCTGTAAAGCCACATGGCTCCTTTGCTTCTAATACCAGACTTCATACTGGCCTCCTCTAAGCTCCTAAAAGACCGACTGTGCTCTCACACATCTCCAGAGAGGAAATAAAGGAGCACTCCCTGCAGGTATAAAGTCAACCAGAGAAAAAAAAAATGAGAAAGGAAATCTAAAAGTTTCCTTTAAACGTATACTTTTTATAAAGTAGATTATAGCTAAATAATTTATGCTTTATGTCATAGCCCAGGGTTATTACAAGTAACATTTATAAATATATTTGTTAAAATAATATAGGTTAAGCCATTTGTTGTGATCTCATCTATTCAGCATTTATGCCAGTTTTGGATTAAGAAAACTTTGGTAGTGTTGAAATTTCATCAAAATTTTTTCATGAAAAAGCAAACACTTTCCTGTTGTGTCTTGTGGCAATAATAAGTTTCAGGAATGGTCACCATTTTGTTTAAAGATTATAGTTATAGGTCCTGATAATGCCAAGGCAGCAGAATTAGATTTGATGTAGGGGTTGGTGTAAATCTTGTCGATCATACTAGCATTTGCAATTCTTAGGCATGATATGTGTAAGATTGTAGAAGGTGGTTTCGTCTGTGGAGGGGTGTTAGTGTTGCCATGTGACCAACAGTTTGAGAAATTGTGCTTGGGTGTTTTCATGTGCCTTAGAGAACGATAGCCTCTAGATTTAACAGTACAATTGAAAAGAGCTAGCTATTAGGTGGGTTGATTAAATTTTGAGATGCAAGATAGGAAGAAAGACCAAAAGTCACGGTTGAGTAACTGCTCACTGTAGTTGCTTTGTTAAAGCTGATCTTGGCTGAGGTGGATCTGGAAGCTGTCCCGGGAACATGGCATAAGGCAAGGTGAGGAAATACACTTCAGTTAAGGATCGAAACATGGAACCAGAAACTTTGCAATAAAAGGTATTGCTACAACATACAAAGATATTTTAGACAACTGTGTGCTTCCAAATGTGTAATTTTGAAAAGGAACCACATATGGATCTGCTGGTCAGGTGTCCACAAACCTTTGGACATATAGTGTATGTATATGTGTATTCTAGATATACTTTGCCCGATCCTGGGTTTACTGTCCACCAACAACAGAATAGTAAACTATCAGGTCTGGAGTATGTTCTAAATCTTTATATCGCTGGGTTCTAAAACTCTGCAATCCAGTGCGAGTGGTAGCCATTATATCTGAGATACGCTGACTGCTACTTTATGGATTCCAAACAGCTATCTTAAGATACTAGCTAGTTCCTGTTATTGTGATACAATATAAGAAAACTTAAAGGTTTAAAACTCTTAGGCCCAAACAAGATGCCATGTAGTTTACCAGACCTTTTGGACCAACACCCATAACAGTATATTTTTATTCATAAACTTGTTTTTATGAGGAAACGTATGTGCTGTGTTTACAAGTCGAGCAAAAGTCCATGTTTTTCACCTTGGGGTGAGGAAGCTCACGCATATATTGTAGCATGCATGTGGTGTATCCTGCAACATTGGCTTTAGTCTGATTTTAATTATCGCTGTCTCACAGATGTCTTAGAAAAACAGATTTAGGGGTAAGAGTGTAAGATAATTTCATTTTATGTTTGCTTTTTACAGAACTGACAGACCTAACTGAGCTTGAGTAGTAATTTTGAATGGTAAAGGTACATTTTAATTACAAGGTTTTATTTGCTATGGTAAACAATAAATAATTGCTCGTTAGTGTATGTCACTGAAATTATGCTTTTGCAGAGCCAGACCTACAGATTCGTGGTAGAAGGTCTGAACTTCATTGCAGTTTTGCTTGACACTGAGTAACATTTAAAGCAACCACAGTTCGCTTTGTTTAACATCATGTTTAGGGGTATAGAAACTGATGCAATCATTGGTCATTTGTTTAAGAAAAGCATGCTAATAAATAAGTCTATACTAGAGATTTATCATTTAAAATAAACATTCCACCTGGAGCACTTATTTTCAGAGCATTTATAAGCCACAATACACATCTGGATATCTGGTCAAATTCACGCCAAGTCAATGTGTGGGTAAGGTTCTAAGTATACCTACACCAGCTATAGATTATAAGCTCGCTTTATATAAATTCATATTCATACCAACGTTTTCTATTCTCCTTCTTCTTCTTCTTATTATTATTATTAGTATTTATTTTTGCTTTGCAGTAAGGTGCAATGATTGTTTAGGAGTGTAACATATACCTGTATAGGAATATGCATAATCAAGTAGCCAGACATTCTTATATAAAAAGATTTTTTTAGCCAAGCAAACCAGCATGAGGCATTTTCACAGCACTAACTTCAGTCTTATAGCACCGTGGGTTTGATAAGTCACCTCACCTCTTTCTCCATTTGACTTGACACCTCAAAAGCTGAACCAATCATGTTAGCAATGACTCAACACTGATAGAGTGAACATAACAGGGATCGGATATGCACTGTCATTTTATTGGAGCTTTTACTTTGTCAAATACACAAAACCTTAGGGGAAAACACCAATCATTTGTCCTCATCCGTCCGGACCTTTTAGGTGTGGTTAAACGTGTCAAGACTTTCCTGTCCACCCTTAGGAGTCTTGGTATTTGTGGAGCAGCATGGCAGTAATTTCTACTTGGATGGTTGTACATATCAGATAACATGGAAAGGAACAACATCCAAGCAGACTCTCTACTGGTGTGCCACAAGGCTCAGTACCTGGTCCTCTCCAATTCTCTATGTTTACCCACTCAGTTGGTAAAGTTTTTTCTTACATGCATTCTCCTACTATTGTTATGCTGGTTACACCCAATTTGTTCGAAGACACACGGCTTCTGCTCGGATCTCTTCATGTCTGGCAGATGCATCATCGTGGATGGCAGCTCATCAGCTGAAAAGTAAACTCAGAAAATCGTTCCTGCTTGTCATCCCAGGTGATTCATTAACATGCCAGGATCTTGCAATCACCATGGACAATTTGCTGATCTTCTCTTTGACCATCACTCGCAATCATGGACAAACTCTCACATGCTGCTAACTTGACACTCATTACTTCTTGCATATCACCACACTCCCTTAGATCCACAAGCACCGTTCAACTGATCCCACCATCCCCTAAGACGAAAGGTAGGTCTGCCTTTAAGATTTTTCTCTGTAAACTTTCAGTCCATGTCAGTTTGAGAAATTGTGGCTAGGTGTGTTCATGTACATAAGAAAAATAGCCTCTAGCTTTGGTAGTGTGGTTGAAAAAAGCTAGCTATTAGATGGGAATTGGCAGGTGATCAAAGATAGGGAGATAGTCCAAAAACAAAAACTTGTGCCTGTCTTAGGAACATGGCATAAGACCAGTTGTGGGAAAACACATCAGAAGATGTTGATCGAAACATTGAACCAAAAACTTTGCATTAAAAGGCAAATCCATAAAGACTGAAAATGACTCTGCTGGGAAAACTGGACCTAAATTATTTTACACACCATACTTTTATTTGTTCCAGGCTTCTACGAGGAACCCTACAGGACGTTGTTTCCGTGTGATAGGATAGAATCCTAAGAAGGATGAAAACCTTACTTTTTCTAAAGAAGTGTTGAGAAAACCTGTTTTGTGTTGTGGGTTTAGAAAAGATTGATAGTCTATCATACAGGTTTACATTTACATTTACATTTGGAGCATTTAGCAGACGCTCTTATCCAGAGCGACGTACAAGAAGTGCTTTAAGTCACATCAAAAACATCTCAATGCTAAAAAATAGGTCACAAAAAGGTGCAACAACAAAACTGATTTACTGATTCTAGAGTAACCTACACTATATTGCCAAAAGTTTGAGGACACTTGACCATTACATACATATGTGATTTTAAACATCTCATTTTAGATTTGATTAAGCTCCACTCTACTAATAAGACTTTTCACTACAATCTGGATCTGTGGTGCAGTCGGCGTTTTAGTTCATGCCAAAGGTTTTCGGTGGTGTTAAGGTCAGTGGTTTGTGCAGAACTTTTTCCACGTTGCTTCCAATGAACATACAATCAATGTCAGAACAGCTGAGTCACTGGCTGTCCTAAGGAGACAAAAACCTTTTTAAAAAACCTGGTACTCGACTATTGAAACATCATTTTTCCCCGATGTTGCTCTTTACAAAATTTTTGTGTTACACTTAGTTTTGTAATCGAGCATACCAGTATTGAGCTCTTCAATGATAAGATAAAAACTTTTGAACGTTGCTCTGGATAAGGGCGTCTGCTTAATGATGTAAATGTAAGAAAGAAAAAAAAAAGCACACGACATTCTTTATCAATTTCTTTCATGATCGTTCAGAATGTGACCATGAAAGAGCAAAAGGAAGCACTTCAGCTAAACGACAACATTTTTACTGAGAACATTTTGTCACCCTGTCCTTTCCCTACCGAGATTGAAACCAAACAACCAGATATCTTAAAATACATACTGCTTTTTTTTCCTTGACTCTACTGTATTAGAATCCTTTTTGCAAGCATAGACTGGATCTAAATGATCTCCCCAGACTGTATTAGGAGTGGATTAGGATGGAGTATTATGCCGTAGCACTTGATAATGGCTCATCTTCAGTCGTTAATGCACACTGATCCAGACCAGTGGGACTGAAGCAGCCGAGAAGTCTGCGTTCATGGTTAATGAAGCCTGTGTTTTGGGGTCACGAAGAGGAGCCGAACATGTGACGCTAAACATAATCTCAGTCTGTTTTCAGCTCCAGTTCCTCTGTACCGCACACAAAGAAAGCCACAGTTTAAATCTACCCTGTAATTCGGTACAAGGAAGTTGCTTAGTCTCAGCTTCTCTGTCTTTGTCTTTGTCTTTTTGCTTACGTCTTCACTGTAAGATGCAACACACGTTCATACTTTCACGGCATCCAGTCCGCAAAAGGCTCTGCCTTCAAATTTGTGCCTTTCTTGACAATGGATTTCGAGTAGATCCTGGCACTGTTCTCGGTGGTAATGAAAGAGGTATGGTGAATAAGAGTAAGACAGACAGAGAGAGAGATTTTTTTTTCTTAAATGTTCTCCACATGGTGAGAATATTTAGAGAGTGGGGAATAAGAAGCAATAAGTTCTGCAGTAGTATTTGTGGGAGTATCTCAGCTTTGGGGCCAGAGAAAGATTTAGTCTTAGGCAGCACAGCTTTTAGCACAAGGTTTGTGTGTAATATATCACACAGAGGCAGAAATAATAACTGGATCTGTGTAGGTGAGTTTAAGATGCTGAAGGATATTTTTATGATTTTACAAATGTACTATATATTTTGGTTTCACCAAAACAGTAGGACAATAAATCTGATGTCAAATGCAATTCATAATGAATAGATTTATAATTTATACTTTTTAAGTTTATAGGAGAACCTTTTAAAATAAGAAAAAAAAGGATCATGTGGTCAGTCACATTTAATAAAAACAAAAAAGCGAAACTTTATTTAGCCAACGTTCTAATTCAGTTTTAATAAGTGAGCGTAATCAGTTCCCATAGTATTAATGTAAAGCAAAAATTGGTACTACAACTGCAGTATTACATTTAGGCACTTTAAGTAAAAAAAAAAAACACACACACACCACAAACATGTTTTATTCAGTTTAAGGTTTTGAAATTCATGTTCGAATAATGTTGTAGTAAAAAATTACTGAGGGCTTTTCTTGTGTGTGAAACGCATGCAAACATTTGTCCCCAGTCAGTCCAGCTGTTGAGTTGTAGAGCAAGGATCTTAAACAGGAAGTTCATTATAAGATTGTCTTGGTAGCAAGTGGTGCGTGTGTGTGTGTGCGCGTGTGTGTGCTGAAAGTAAAACTGGCTAAAGGAAAAACAGATGAAGGGATAGTTACTGGTGGTTGGGTGTCATGCTGTCAGCATCCCTGTCTGTCTGCTTCATATTGTTTATGATGTGCAGTAACTCTTTGACCCTTCTGCACCACCGGCAGAAATAAACGTCTTTCCTGTCCTTAAGTTTGCGACAGAGAAAAAAAAAGAGGATGTTGCCCAGAAAAGAATAAGAAACGCAAGTAAAGTCTGCCAAGAGTGAAGAAAAACAGAAGCCAGCAAGCACAAGTGACTAAAGCAAATAAACAGAAAGGCGAGCGGCAGAGCTGAGCAAAAAGGGATGCTGGGTATTTACCGGACGGCAAATAAAGCTCAGCTGGCTCCCATTTGGCCCGAAATGAGAGCGGCCATTGAGTAAAATGCAGCGTGTTTTAACTCTCCTTAAAGAGTGTACATTACAGCATGTTTTCTTCTTCTTTTATCTTCTATATACTGTTCACCTCTGTTTCTTCTTGTTTCTTGTTTACTCTCCTCTCTTCTTTAATGTTTTTTTGTAATTTACTTTCCAATTCTTTATCATCCTGTCTTCTCACTTCAGCTTCATGAATTTTTGTTTACATCTTGAATGCTTTCCTTCCCCTTATTTCAACTTTTTTGATTTTATTTTTATCTCTTGTTTACTTGTTTCCTTGTGACCTTCTTTTCATCTCTATGTTTTCTTTCTTTTCTTTTCTTTTCTTTTCTTTTCTTTTACTCTTAGCCTGCCTCCCATTTCAGTTCCTCTCCCATGTTGACTTTCTTTCCTTTCCACTCTTTACATTTCCTTTCTGTTCATTTTCCTCTGTTTCTTCATTGGTTTACGCTATTTTTTTAAAAAATCTTATTTTACCTTCTTTTTCTCTCCTTTTCTCTCCTGTACACTGTTCCACTTTGCTGCTTCCCTCCCATGCTTTTCTCTCATTTCCTCCCTTTCTGCACTCTTCTTTTCTCAACAAAGCCCAAACCTGCACCCCTTTGAAGTCTGCCCAGCTCAGGCTCTCTAAGACAGCGCTGTGTAATTACCGGGCCGCATAATAAGCCAGCTTGGCTCCAGTGTTTGCGTATAAAACACATGCTTGCCCACACACACAAACGCACGCGCACACACACAGCGTGCGCGCATGAATGGTCCTTTGAATATAAACATGCACACGCTCACACATGTACAGGCACGTTCTGTTGTGGCTACAAAAGTGATGACCAGGCAGAAACGTCTTGGACGTGATAAAGCGTTCGTGCCATGCTGCATTTTTCTAAACAGACACGGTTTCATTTTGGGACCAAACTGTTTGTTCCCAGTCATAAAATTAGCAACTGAAAATGGAGCGAGTTTAGTATTCACTCTGTGTTTCTAAGTTCACCCTGAACTCATTAACTTCAGTTGGAATTCAAACTTTTGTGTGTTTAACATGTGTGGGTTTTTTTTGTCTTTCTGTGTTTTCTTACTCTCAGATGGGGTTGGAAGCGGCGAGAATGTTGAGCAGAAGCCATGCATGGAGAAGACGGGAAATACGGACAATGTCGACAACAACAGTTTATTGCAGCTGGATTTCAACAACAGCATTACATGTAAGTCCCTTAGCCATTATTAGTCTTGGTACATTAGTACATACTGTACCATGTAGGACAATGGCTCCGTCCGAAATGACATACTTCTATACTATATAGTGTGCAAAACTGACTATGCAATGTTAAAAATTCTTTGCATCAATAATTTGCAAAATACAGTGGGTAAAATTTCCAGATTGATCCCGATGATTTTATACTTTTGCCCAAATTCTAAAAAATGCATACAATGAACACTTTACAATCCCACAGGAGACACAACTTGTCTCGTACGAAACTTTAGGAAAAAACCCCACATTGCTCCTCGTGGCTAAATTGCACTTTTTTAAAATCATTGAACTTTAAATTTTAACAACATGCTTAATGTAATAAATCCGAATTTTATTTATGCTACCCGTAACTAAACTACACACAAAATACATTTTCAACGGTCTGAAAGCACGTACTAACTTAAATGTAGTACATATTTAAGTAGTATGTAATTTTTATGCAGCAATCAAGTGGATTAATGATTTTAAATGAAGGCTCCAGTCCAGGATGAGTTCCAGGATGAGGAAGCCTAGGTTCACAACGCTAAGATGTTTAGAGCTTTCACTAAAGAAAGTTGGAAATAAAATCCACATCCAAAATCTCAGACAAACAAGTCAGAAAACAGACATGTCAGGTGCCCTAAAGCCAATCACACATTTCGATCCTCTTTTTGACAGTCACATTTCAACTTTCTGTAACAACAGAACTATAGAATCACAATAAATTATCCAATCACAGGTGCGTAAAGCTCGGAGAGATAAAGATAATCTGTTACTAATAGGACAAAAACATTAGAACAAAAGAAAAGCATTAAATGCTCAAGTTCAGGAGAACCTTATGGGTCCATCGGTTTGAAAAAAAGAGATAAAACAATTTTGTATTCCCTACAGTCAGTCACAGCAACACTACTAATCACTGACAACTGTAAGTTCATGTATGTGGAAGAGGGCAGATTGGGCTTTCCTTCAGGTGTGTTCTGTTGCCCTGTAATAAAGCATAAGTAACAGTGGATAAAACAGCTGAACAGGTTCTACCGACTGTCTTCATAATGTTCTGGTAAGTACATGTTGGCCTTCACCTTGACGGGTTCAGGTTAGGGAGAAATCAAAGTGGTAGCTTTGGCCAGGACAAGTTTGAACAAAAATAAAGTAAAATTTTACCCAATTTGTTTCGACACTTAACCTTTGTAAAAAGCTTTTATTTTGAGAAGTTCTTAACAGCCTTTAAAAGTTAGTGAACCTACAGTTCCTAGCTATTGACTGTGAAATTGCTAGAGGGTATGAGTGGAGACAGGTAGCTTATGGTTTTCAGATGAAACGTGTCCTCTTCCATTTTGAACGCTAAATATAGCAAAGTGGGAGTTGGTTATAAATCAGTACTTTAGTGTACATGAAGCCTGCAGGTAGTGTGTGCAAAAACATGCATGCTGAATCATCACCTTTTCTTTTCCAAGAGATAAGAAAAGCTTGAGCAGGGAATTTGTCTTCAGCTTACTAAATTCTCCTTGAATGACTACTTTTCTTTCTATAAGGCTCAACTATCATTTAGATTATTGTCATTACAAATCACCAAACGATGACTGAAAATACATCTAGAAAATGATTTATGTTAAAGGTGCAGTAGGATATCTTAGTGTACATCCCACCCACTGTGCAAATCACTGTCCAAAACCACAACTAAACACATGAACACGCACAGACAACATTACTACAATACATCATGTCTTATTTACCGGTAAGAAAACTTTATAGTAGAGTTAATAAAGGAACTAAAATACCAAACTTAGAATTATTCCCTGATTAGTACCTACTGCTGTAGTTTAACAAATTACACAAACTACATGAATTATGAGTTACTATCAAAACACAGCAAGATTCAATCACACCATATTTTTACCTGTCCAAAAATAAATACCGTAACCATAAGGTCATCTTCCAGAACCAGCATGGAAACGCAACACTTATCATAATTCGAGTTTTCACTCTATTTTAATCCTGTTTTTACGCAGTACATGTGCGCGCTGATGACACATGCTGTCTGTATGAACAGGATGCACAGTGGTATACACATACATATGTTGACAGGCAATTTTTGACCCGAACCTTTTGATTGGACAAACGTTTCTTGGTCCTAAGCCTTTCACAAAATATATTAATAGATATAAATGTATTAAGGTCGTTTAGATGAATTACTGCTAACGGAATGGGTAGAGACTTTCAACGAGCAGGGAAAAAATGTTTCTGGAAATCTCATATTATACCTTTAATGTTGCTAACAATAATGACACTTGATTATTTGCATACTATGAATCAAACATTTGTTGTAGCTGGGTTACATCATACCAACGTTTTTTACGCTTCCTCTGCATCCCATTAACATAATATTGCATTGGTTGACATAATATAAGCCCTATGCAGCCTGTCTGTCTTTCTTTCAGTTTAAGAACTGATCATGGACAGATCATTGCATTAATCAGTTCTTGGGTGTGTTTTGAGTCATCGTCAATCTGTACTGTAATTTTGCAGCATTTGAGTGAATTTTGTTGTTCTTTACACTTCAGAATTCATTGTGTTCCAGTCACATCTTTAATAAACTTCAGTGACATGCTTCTGTTGGCAGCCAATACATGCTCATGCCATAACACTGCCTCCACCATGGTTGACAGATGATGTGGCATGCTTTGGATCATAGGCCCGTTTTTCCCTCTTTATACTCCTCTCTACCCATCAATCTGCTACAAGTTAATCCCGGTTTTATTCATACCAAAGAATCTGGATTCATAACTGGCCAGGTTTTTTGATGGAGTCTTACCAGTGGTTTGCATTTGAGGTATATTTAGATTTATAAAGGCATTTGTTAATTGTGGACAATGTTGACAATGATATGGCATCCTCCTCGAGAGCGGGTTTGACTTGGCTGGATTTTGTAAAAGGGTGTTTCTTCAGCAAGGAAAAGTCTGCGATCATCCATCATTTAGTTGTCTTCCACGATTTTCTAGGCTTTTCGGTGTTGGTGAGCTTAGCAGTGTTTCTACCTTTGTAAGAATTTGTTGTTTTGCCTATTTGACATCTTTTGGACCTGACAATGAAACTGACTGTTAATGACTTTTAAGCCTGTGTAAACATTTAACCTTTATGTAAACAAGAAGATTACGCTAAACACATTTACGTCAGTTAAATTAAAGCAGAAAGTCCACACTACAATCATCCTAGTTCAAATCCATTGTGGTGGTGTACAGGGGCAAAATTACAGCAATTGTCTCACTGTTCAAATACTTATGGACCTCCCTGTTTTTGTTGAGTTTTTGTTAAAGCGCCATGTGACTGTCAAACTAAGTCAAATTAAGTGAACAAAAAGCTTTTTGTATAATATTTCTAGATTTATAGTAAAACTAGCACATGCTAGGACCATATGCATTTTCACCCCGCGGGACAGCTAGACGAGGAAGCTGCTGATTGTGCATTTTTTCTTCCTCACGCACAGTACCACCAAGAGGAAACCTGATTCTTCCGCTGGGTTCCAGCATCTGTCAGGGCTGTGTTTGAAGCAATTTGTACACATTATATAAATTCCAGATGAAATTACAGCTTCACAGTTAGCTTGCCATTCCCTCCATATTGTTATAGTAAAACTGTTGCCGACTGTATACGAAATATGAAACTATAAACTTGGAGAAAAGGTGGGTTTACGTCCAAATTTTTTGTTGGGAGATATTACAGCAATCCAGATGTTTTCTGTTTTTGTTGGTGTAGTTACACATGTCATTTTAGAGCCGAGCTAGACTAAATGCGGGTGTGGGTGTGTGTATTTAGGTGTGTATGTGCGTGTCAACGTTTGGCTTAAGACCTCCACTAGACTGTGACTAAGTGTTCTGACTAAAGGCGTATTGATGGTAAGGCCTTACTGAATCACACTGAATTTTTGCTGTCTGGTGTATACTGTACTGCTAGAGACTGCACTGTATTATTTACTGTTGCTTAATCTACCGCAGGAAAGTATTTTACAAATGATGATAGCAAATCACTTTTTACCTTAGACTTATCAAATAGTAACAAGTTAGGACGTTGCACCTGTATTCCCATCGCTATGCTGTTATACCACTGGCAGTCCTCTTATGATTGAATGGACAAGATAGTTACTACGTTAAATAATTGCTACACAAGTTCGAAATGAGTGACTGAGTAGCCATAATCCTTATTTCCTCAAAGTTACAAAGCTTGTGCACACCCAAATTTAACACATGAGACATGATTTTTAAACATGTCATTTCAAATTTTGTCTCCTGTAGGGTGTTGTGATAAGTAATAATTCCGACACTTCTGGGATGTGTGGCTTCTCAGCCTGGATAGTATTAGTCAGACAAGGCACTGATGTCAGGTGAGGAGGACTAGGGTGCAGTCAAGGTTAAGGTCAGGCTTTGAATGTAGAAGATTTAGTCGATGCAACTGCCCCAACAATAACATGAATCATTCGTTCACAAAACTCTCTAACGTAGTCATGGCCACCGATGTAAATAACCGCTTACTCTTCGATCAGAGGCTTTCGGTTGACTGGTAACCAATGTGACACTCATCTTCAACCAATCAGAGGATGACTTCAAAAATCCTGAAGTGTTATGGCCAAGTGTGCCCCATGCATCAGACGTTCAGTCAGCGGTCTGTGAGTGTGACATCTGAGGCTGAGGCTACAGGAGACTTGACTTCAGGTGATCTCCAGATCATGGCAACCCGTATCTTCATGGGGTATATTTGGTGCATAGGAGCATTGTCATGCAAGAACAGGGCCTCTTAGTTTATAGTTTATACAGCTGTGCTTCCAACTTTGTGAAACCAGAAGAATCATATATGAATGTGATGTCCACATTATGTCACGCTGCGTTGCATGCCTGGACGCTGCCACTATTCTAGGAGTATTATGCTCGGCTAGCGTTAATATAGTTATCTTGTTTTGGTCACATAAACGGTTGAAATTCAGCTGATAAAGGAATTTCAAAATAAAAAAAATTTCCAGCACAAGAATAGATTTTAGATCCAGAAGCACAACCGCCTCCACTCACATATCCAGACGTCATTACAACGTCGTGCTTACATAAATGGTAATCATTGCACAAAATATCCATTAAAAATGGTTTTACTATAATAAAACCCTCGTTAATTTTCATAAGGGAAACTGCAGGAAATCAGCATGTTGTGGTTTTTCATTTTCCTGTTTTCCAGATTCCACCCATTGCTACACTCACACACAAACCCCCAGGTTCACAGGTTTAAGGGCTAAATTGCATGTTTAAACTGTCTTAACTAAAAATATCCTGCACTGGCATATCTTAAAATAATTCAGTGACGTTGTTTTTTTCTCAAAATGAACACCAATAATGTGTTGTTTACACATTGGGAAACGAAAAAAAAAACAAAACAAAACATTTTCTATTGTTTAGTTTTTAAATGCAGCAGGAATGACTGCAACATACCACATTAAACCCACTAGCAAGTAAAGTCAACATCACCAAATTCCGTCCTGGGGGGCAGTGTCCTACATAGTTTTGCTCCAACTTGCCTCAACACACTTGTCTGTATGTTTCAAGTATAGTAAGACCCTAGCAAGACCTTCTTTAGCTAGTTTAAGTGAGTATGATTAGCTTTGGAGCTAAACTTTGCAGGCCACCAGTTCTCCAGGGCCGAGTTTGTTGACCACTGCTCTATATTCTAGATAAGTCTGTATAGGTTTTAGCAATCAACTTCATCTGGCATTAAATCAATATATAAATCATATTAACAAAATATTTTCTCGTTATTTGTTTAACTAGAAGTGGCATGTCGAGAGTTATGTGGCAGCTTTTTTTTTTCTCAGTTTTGTCAGTGTTGTCACACGACTATAAAATCAGTCAAATTAAACCAACAAATAAAGTAAAAACATGTTTTGCAAACCCAGATAGGAAATCTGCCTTAGTTAACCCATGCTATTAATTTGTCCCCTCCTGTAATTTAATAAGGGAAGACAGAATGCTCATAAGCTTCTAGGCGTCACTCTAGCCATTTATGTTCTAGTGATACACCGTCAGGATAAGCCACCAGGCATGTACTTGTTGTCCTTGCTGAGGTCATATCCTGCATGTGCTGCCTCAGCTTGTCACACTGACACACTGCAGATCTTTACTACATATTATTTACTTAATCATATAATGTTGTGGTGAAGCAGCCTGACTAAACCGCCAATTGCTAATCATACAGAACGTTCTGAGCAGGGTGGCCTAGTAGCAGTGTCACAAGCCGTGTAGTAAGAAAATACTCAATAGTGGAAATGACACATTGCTGTGAAGTTAGAAGTGTTGAAAGTTTACTCTTTGGGAGTTTTAGATACTTTGGAGCAGGGAGAGGCCTGTGGAATGTGATAGAGCCTCAGGGATAGCGGTGGATTGGGTAAAAGGGTGGAGGCAGTCTGAAACTGTGCTTGGCAAATAAAGAAAGGTTGAACAAAATGAGATACTGGGTGAGCTGATAAACATGCCATCTCCTCATATAATTCCTCATTTCATTGGTGTCAGTGTGGTTGTTTTTCAATTATTTACCCCTTAATCTCTTTTTCTTGAAGCGTTCCTACATTAAAGGCTGAAAGTCTAAGCTTTTAATCAAGCCTGATTCAGCATTGAGAAATTCTAAGGGTCAGAGCATAGGGTCAGCCATGATACAGCATCCCTGGAGCAGAAAGGGATTATTAAGCACTTTGCTCAGGGGCCAGACAAAGTGGGGTTTTTTTTAGTCGAGGAAACATGCCCATGATACATTACAGTGTCAGAATACACATTACAGGTAAACACAACAGCAACAGATCAATGATGGTAGGCTGATATTAGGCTAAGGAGGAAGTGGTAGCACACTAGTTAAGGTGTTGGACTGCTAATTGGGAGATCAGGGTTCGTTTCCCAGAGCCATCAAGTTACATTTGTTAATTTATTTATTTTTGATGAATATTCTTTCTTTAAATAATGCAATTGCCATGCATAAGAAACGGTTTCTGAGTAAATGATGGCTTTCAATACGGAAAACATGCAGTTTAACTGAATATAAGATCTTTTGTCAATGTTTAATAAATATGAAACCTGATTTACTTTAGATACTAGTAGATTTAGATGTACTATAAATGAAAATGATCCGATTCCTGTTTAAATTGTTTTAACCAGTCCTGATCCAAAATTCTGTCAAATAGCAGCGGATTCGAAATGTTCAACCCCCAAAAAGCCAATTAGGCTATTTAAGAGTTGAGTAATATGGCTATATGTGGCTCACACGTGCAGTCGCACTCCTTTTCCCGTCTGGTTTCCTGTGACGATTGCGCATGAGAAGTGTCTGTTTGGAGCTCGTAAAATACCGAACACCATTGCTTCATCGGCTTTATGGGGAGAGCGTCTCTTTATAGATCCGCTTAACTTTCTGAGGCATGTACTTACTTATGTAGGGACATTTTTTTGTTTGTTTTTTTGTTTTGTTTTTAAAATCTGGTTTATACATTATGTGTCCCATACATCACATGACTGGTCAGTAAAGATAGAAAAATAGATTAAGGAGTCGTGTCTTAGATTGATGCTGACAGCAAAACCCCTGAGGTCATATCACATTCTACGAGCTCCAGATGCTCTCGTTTGAGGCGATGATGTCATCAGGGGTGCAAATGCATCTGGACAGAGTGCCTCCGGCCGGTGTGTCTGTGAACCCAGTGCGGCGAAAGTTATGAAATGCTGCTAAACTGCTTTGTTGCATGTCTGTGAGAGAACACCAGTTCCCACAAGGAGTCATGCGGATTAGAGAAAGCAGAGGTTTCGTCTCACATCTGTATTGTTGGTTATTTATTTATCAACATTATAGTCACGTCTTTCCAGAAAGCCTGCTGTTTCGTGACGTAATGAAGGTGCATATTTTCCCAGACGTGTGTGAGATCATTTCTAAGTTTATCCTGAAACCGCAGCCATATGTCCTTCTTTTGTCTGGAGGAATAATCTAACGCTCTTGTACCTCAGTTCCAAGCAGTTTACACCTCTGATAGTAAAGTAAACTGTATTTTTCCACAAACCGAACATGGAAGTAATTAGCATTCAACTAAATGTATTGCTTTTAGCCTAAATTACTAGTAGCACTATGCTTACATTGTTGTCTTTCTTTCTTTAGCAGTCTATAGCAGATGTATTTTGCAGATACTTATCTTGATATTTTAGGCAGACTTATTGTTTGCAAAGTTCTTCTGTGTCTTCTGTATTTCATCGTCTCCCAACAATAAAACATTTACTTTAAAACTCTGTTAAACTGTAACTGTTTTTTTTAATTTTCCGTTTCAGTAAAAATACGTATTTTAAAGCAATTTGTAAAAAATTGTATTTTTTTTTATTTTTTAATTCTAAACTGTAAAGACAAAATGGCCTGTGAAATGTACTTTATTAGGATGTGTACACCAATTTCTTCTGAACGAATTAAAGAGATATTAACACAATTTTGGTTTGGACATTTACACACGTTTTAAGTATGTAGTTTTGAAGTCGTGAATAAAATTAACCATCAGATTAATAAATAAACAAAATGTCCATGCACTGTTACTCCGGCCACTAAACATGCTGCATTATCGTGGCTTTATTAAACCCTAAAGTTTTTTTTCTACTCTAACCATCCTTCTCTGTGGCCATATTTTTACAGATTAACCCAATTACAATTTACAACCAATATATAAAGTCATAATTAAGAGGCCTTGAATGGTCCTGGCTTCGGTTTCTGTGGTTTATTTTAAAATTCTTATTTTTTTTTATTTTTAACATGTCAGGACACGTAATTGAGTGATCATTTTTAAATTTTCTTGCTTTATAAACAGCTTAAATCAGTTTTATTGGGAGGAAAAAGGTGCATGGTTGACAGAAGGACAGTTCAATGGTCACAGTACATCCTATTTAAGGCGACAGCCATTTTTACAGTTACAAATTTCAAGGGCACAAAACAGACAGAAAGGTGAGTGAGTCTAAAGATAACCATGTGTGTGTGTGTGTGTGTGTGTGTGTGTGTAGTACTAAAAAAAGCCAGAACAAAGGCCTATGTTAAGTCTTTGGTCTAATAGCTCATCAGGGATTTATATCCTTGGCTAAGAATATGCTCATCTCATCTCATCTGATGGAATGCTTTCCCGTTTTTCGCTCTCTCATCTCCATCTCTGGCACAGACGTAAGAGAACATTTATTCAACCTCAGCAAGACTCCGAGCTCAATTCCGGCCATTTTTCATTCATCCATTATCACCTTTCAGAAGGGCCCTATCAGGGGAAATACTTTCCTTTAAAACAGGTGAAAAATGATGGCTTAAGCCGCTGCTCTGAAAATCTCTAATTAGACTTCTCATCACTAGAGATTGTCAGTGAAATGAGTCACGGCAAGTGTGGATTAAAGTTCGATTTAAACTTCTCACAGTCTTTTTTTTTTTTGACTGCGGATCATCTTTGGGGCTTGGATGATTATGACTAAACCCTGACAACATGACACACAGCATCTCTATAGAGAATAATATGTTTACTTTTAACCCTAACTGCAGCCCATAGACCAGATTACACACAGTACATGAGATTTGGCACATTGCTTTCTACTTTCCAGTACAATCTTCTCATCAGATTTCGGGTGTGCAACTTATTCCCTTTTGCATGATTTGAGTCAAAAATCGACACTGATTAGTCCCTATCTGTCAGTATATTTAGGGTGTGGAACAAAAGCTGCCATATTAAAATGTTCTATTGCTGTTTTTCTGTAAAACACTGATCAAACTTAAATTAGATGATTGCCAAAGATCCAGAAAAGGCAGCAGAAAGAACAGAACGATGATAAAATTCATAATAAACATCTCATCAACATTGTGTTGTATTGAAATCCATCCGTCTCTGTCATATTAGTATAGAAAAATGACCAAACTATTGTTTTAACATTTTATGTTATAATTAAGCACAATAAAGCGATTTTCATCCGAGTAGGCTTTCTCAGCTATGGGACCTTCCAGGTTTTTTCTTTGGTGTGTGTGAGATGGGGTGAGACACATAAATGATGATAATTGGTTTATTTGTGTGTTTGGGGTGGGCGACAAATACAAAACAGAGAGTCAGAGAGTCATGCGGGTGCTCACACACAAGTATGCACAGTCTCACACGCTAAAGACAGCAGTTACGTCCGAAATCGTATACTACTTAAGTATTACATTTAAGAAGGTTTAAAAAAAAGTATGTTCTATATAGTATGGTTACAGGCAGTACGAATGCAATCTGGACATACTACAAGATTCAGAGCGAAGGCAAGTCCACAAGTTTAAAGGTAACTTTTGCAAACTGGAAGTATAAACACCTCCCTCGATGAGGTGACTTTAAGGTGAAAGTCAAGACAGTTTATATAATGTACAACTTCCTGTATGACCAGTAAGAAAGAGTGTTTCCACGTCGCCGGCAAAAAATTCTAATCAAATGAAGCCCCTCATATCGTCACATGACACCACAACATTACAACAGTGTAAAATAGTAAATGATAATTTATTCGATTAAGTGTCCATTTCATTTTTTTGCCTACTTAATATTGGGGCATCGAATTTTTTTTGACATATTAGAACATTTTTTAAAAAGAAACACAATAGTTACTTTCCCCGGTATGTAGTTACATATATAATGATGTAACTCAGTTACTATTTGTGAGTCAAGTCCTCTTTATTTCTATAGCACTTTTTAACAATAAAGATTGTGTCAAAGCAGCTTTACAGAATCAAATAAAACAAAATTAAAACTCACTTAAACACTCAGTTCAGCTTAATTAATATCTATCAATTAAGAGCTTTTAACTAAGCAAGCCAGAGGCGACAGCGGTAACGAAAGCAAAACTCAATCCGTGACAGAATGGGATGGGGGGAGGGGGTTGTTAGTTCTGCTTTGACCACTATAACTAATTACTTACTAACAAAGTAACATGGCCCTGCTCTATACCGGTACTGTACGTTGTGTAGAATTCGATCAGAATCAGTTTTCTAAAAGCGCTCTTTTTATAGAAAAGAAATGATTTTACATCGAAAATAAAGTCAAACGAAAAGTATCAAAGCGCTGACATTTAACGCAGTCATTAAAACATGCTGTGTTTTCGGTAATTGTGTGTATTTTTGTTGTAGGCGTGAGTCAGAGCGCGTCGAGAAGCACTGAGTCATTCCCCTGTACAGCCATGTGGCTAAAAAACAGGGGTGCCGTTACTCACTGCATTTTGGATGCAGCCGAAGATTAGGGGTTGTGTGTAGCTGGAGAAAAGGTCTGTTTTTTGTGTGTGTGTGTGTGTGTGTGTGTTGGAGCAGTAAGTGTTCTGTTTCAGGGTGGAGTACTCATCACTGGATGAATCACCTTGCCTTTAATTCACCTCTTTGCTCCCTGATGTTAGACTGATGTCCACACCCCTCATTTATTCAGTCTTGTCTGTCTTTTTTTCCCTTCAATGTGTTTGTCCCTCGATCCGGCCCGTCGGTGATGTTCTTGATCATTAAGAGGCAACGTTGGGTATTTTTAACCACCTGAGGGCTGAATCTCATTTTGAATCTCAAAAATCAAAAGGGTGAGGATTGGTTTCCCTGCTATCTAACATCACTCACACACACACACACACACACACACAGTCTCCTTCTCCCAACAGTTGGCAAATGATAGCCAGATCGTCTCTTTTGAGATGAGACCAATAACCAGACAAAGACTTCTTTCTCCTGACTCTAAAGCAAAACTGGGATTTGCAGTAGTTTGTGTGTGTGTGTGTGTGTGTGTGTGTGTGTGTGTGTGTGTGTGTGTGTGTGTGTGTGAGTGTGAGAGCGAGAGACAGACAGAGAGAGAGAGAGAATATTGCAGTGCTTGTGAACCGGCAGTGTGGTCAGGGTTCAGTGTTCACTTGCATTCTGCCCTCTAGCAGCACAGATGGTCATAGCCACACACACACACACACACACACACACACACACACACACACACACACACACACACACACACACACAGAGCTAAAATATACCTTTAGTAACTGAAAATAAACTTTTTGGCCAATTAACATTTTTTTTATGTAAACATTTCATGTTTTATAATAATATTTAAATAAGTTAAATACTGTCTAAGTCTAAGTTTAATAAACTTATTGGAATAGGCACTCGCTCTCTCTCTCTCTCTCTCTCACACACACACACACACACACACACACACAGCTAAAATAAAGTATTTTTCAAATTGTGCCTATTTTTTTTAACACTTTACAGTCTATTATCTAGTAAACAACTTCCTGATCAATCAGAACTAACATACAAAAAAACCTAAAAACCTTTCCTTTTTTTTCCAAATAGAATTTAAACAAAATGATCCTCCCTTCACACATTAATACATGTTCGAGCTTTGAGGCCCCAATCAAAATTATGTTCATGAAAAAAAAACAAAAAACTACACAGTATCACCATTAGAAAACTGTAACTGCATTGCAATACACTTCTAACAAAATCCTAAAAACTGTGTGTGTTTATAGGAAATAAATATTTCCTAATCTACACAATTCCACCGAGGGTTAATGCACCTGGACTCGATACGGCTGTAAAGCCTGAAATGGACCTGATTATGGAAATGCTGTTAGACTGTTTCCCAAAAAAGGTTTTGGTGGTGAGTGTGTAAGCAGCGGGTGGTTCTATTTGTGTGTGAGAATGTGGAGGGTGTTTAATTTAAAACTGAAAAGCGGTGCGGTTTTTCGAAGACTGGTTCTTGTTAGAGTTTAAAGCCATCGCTGTGTTATTGTTGTGTTGTTTTTTTTTTCACATTCTAATGAGAAGTGTTAAATTGAGGACCGGCTAAGAATAACATATGTATATTTTTAGACAGGTACAGTATGAGATTGTTATACGGTTAACATTGTTGTAAAATGCTAAGTAAAGGCCAGTCGATTTTTATTTTGGGTTTGTATAAATGGTTTTATTATAAGGGAGAAAAAGGTAAATTATATGCTTGCATGGAGGACATCAAGAAACACGCAGGCATGAACAGTTTCTTGCTTATTTTATCAAATTAGAAGTGCCCCTGAAGTTATCACCGCAAAATCAATGATATCATCGTCTGATCTTTTCTATCCTAATGGGAGGGGCCTCTTGCAAATGGCCACGCCCACTCCCACCAAGCACAAAAGGTCACAGAAGAGTTTAATAATGTAAATTATACACTGTAGTCCTCATGCTCATTGTAGTCACTTTTAACATTTTTCAATCAGGGATGTTATCGGGTTTAACAAAGCAGATAGATATTATAAAGAATAGATATATAGCCAAAAAAGTGCAAGAAGTTTGAGATGTGTGAGTAAATTTGATCAAAAAGCAGGTAAGGAAAATGAAAACTGTTAATTGTAAGCATTAATAACTAATTCCTGCCTATAAACAAGGCGTCATGTTGAACTATGGCTCTTTACCCATATTGACTAAAAGGTACTGGCTTTAACCAGATGAGGCGTGTTTTTAAATCTATAAGTAGAGAATATCCAAACAATTCCCTGTCCAGTTGTCAACATTCTGTTGCTTATGTTTTCTTGACGACCGGATTTTCAGTTAATGATTCACAGAAAGGCAAGTTAATGCCTACAAAAAGGTTACAACAGTGAATCAGCCACAGCAGTCATGATGTTTCATGTTTTATTGAAAAAAGGGAGAGTTACTGGATCGCTGACGAACGGCCAGCCAGTTCAGGTTTTTTATTCTATTTTTTTTTTACATTACTAGAAATAGGACCCTGTAAAAGTAACAAAGAAACGTTTGAACTCTATTAGTGAACTTTAACAGTGTAACAATAATTATAAGGTAAAAATAAAATGTATTAGTAGTAGTATTAGTAGTTGTTGTAGCATCTTAAAAATGAAATGGTCTTAATTTTAAGCGTGACTGTTAAAAACTGTATTCAACAAAAATTAAATCCAAATGACAGAACAAACTGCTTCTTTCGCCTTCCTTTGCGTCACACTTTCTTTAATATGAGCTGAATTTCTGCGGAAAACCGACCCTCACTGTAAACGTGGCAAAGCCAGCCGTGTATACATTAGAGCTCTGGTTTTTATAGGTGGGTTTTGGGGGAAACAGTGGGGGTGGTAGCCAATTACACTCCCTCACCTTTTCTAACTCCAACCGTATGGATCCCAAAGTGTATCGCAGTCATTTGATTGTTCTCGTTTCAACATGAGAGAACGTGAGACGAGGTTGAGGGATTTGACATGCATTAATGAAATCGAAAAAAAAAAAACCCTTCTCTAAACAGGTCAAACATCTGGAAGTTTGAAAGGTTGAATGAAAAAAAAAATACTCAGTCACACTAGATTACTTGTAGACCTTAATGGCTTCCCAAGAAAAACACGGTTGTTTTTTTAAAAGTACTATTTTATATGCTTTTAGGACGCAGTGTGTGGCAATCAAGAGGTGTGTTAGTGTATGTCTTCCCTTAGGCTTTGGGACAAAATACCTTTGCTAATGAAGTCCAAATTTGGCTTTTCTCTCAGGATCGTCTCTGGTTAATCAAAAAACAGTAAGCTAAGGTCATGAAAATGTACAATGCTAGAACCGGATTCTATGAAGTCTTAAGATTTATAAAAACGGGTATGTATTTTGGCAGCGAAGGTGTGCTTTTTCACTTGGTTTTTCTTTCGTCCGGCATAATTAGGATGTGGTGAACGGGAGTAAAATATATGCAGGTCCGGCAATAAGCTGCCAAGAACAACTCTCTGAGCGGTTTTGCGGAGGAACACTAGAACATTTGTAGGTTGTAAACTTACAGGGAGTCTACATCTGAACTTCAAAAACCAAACTTTTTTTTTTTTTTTGAGAAAACGCAAGGGATTGACCCCAACCATATACAATACGAGTGCTAGAATTTGACTTTGTTTTTTGAATTAATTGAGTAAAAAACTATTGGCAGCCATATTGTATGCTAAGCTGAGGATTTGTTGGAGCAAAGAGTTTTTCTATGCTTTCTAATGATTCTAGGTGTAGTTTCAGTGTACATGTGAATTGAGATGGTTTGGACATGTGCAGAGAAAGGATAGAGGATGTTTGAAATGGACCTGCCAGGTAGAAGGTGGAGAGGAAGCCCGAAGAGAAGGTATACCGTTTGAGGACTGTTGATAACTTAGGATATAAAGTTAGTGGGTGTGAATAAAGAGGATAGGGCTAGTGGATGCAGATGATTCACTGTGGAAAGCCCCACCACCGCCAGCTAGCCACTCTAAGCAAGACCCTTAACCCATTATGCTCCAGGGGCGCTGTATCATAGCTGACCTTGTGCTCAGACTTACCAAGATGGGATATGCAAAGAAACAAATGATACTGTGCTGTAAAAAGTATACGTGACAAAATAAAGGCATTAACATTACATTTACATTATGCTTCCTGTTAAGGCGTCATCTGTGATTACACACACTTTTGCTTAAGTGAAAGCTTGTCTTTAGTTATCATTAGCATCCCAGTTTGCTTTTTAAGAAGAAACAAGATACTTTGTCTGTGAGCTATAAAAGCACAAATAATTCTGTGGAAAACCTCATATCTTGACACATTTGTATTTTATCATTCGACTCTAGGTCAACCTCAGGCCAGGTCTACACCCTTGCACAAGTCGTTAACCAGCCCCCCTGAGACTGCAGCGCTTTTAAAAAATGGAAAGTCTTTGAAACAACAGGTGCACAGCAATGGAGTTAAGAACGGAGCGGCACTCTTGCAGGCAGTAGCGTCAACATCTTCAACTTCATCTGCACATCATAAGAAGCCCAAAAAGTTGCAATCGAACCCATCAATCAACAGCCAGAGCAGCAAGAGGAGTAAAGGAAGCTCAAAGTCTAACAGCTCACAAATCCCTACAGAGGCCCAGGATGGTGGGTAAAATCAGCTTTTATCAGATCCTATTAATAATTACATTTTCTGTCACAACTCTACCAACAGCCCATGAACTAAGGATACCATATCAAAAACTTTACTAGATAGTAGGGAGAGTGTTAAATATTATTGTACATAAAACAGAGTTAACATGTCTGACAGATAAACTTAACTGATTAACTCATTACGAAGGTACGAAAGGGGTGGGACATATTAGGCAGCTAACAAACAGTCAATTCTCAAATCTGGGGTGTTAGATTTTGGTCAATAGGTCTGAAAAGCACAATATTGTAATATATAAACGACTAAAGCAGAGGATCCTCAAATTAGTGGTTAGTATCATTTGATAGAGGGCCAAGAAAGGAGACCCACCTACTGTGGGAGATCAAACTTGTCCCGTGAAGACTAATAACGGACATGAGGATGTTTGAGAAATTGATTTTCGTGTAAATCATTACTGCTGCTTCCTATAACCTATTTTGCCAGACCACGAAAGTAAAGATGCAAGCAAGCGTTTAAACGCAATTTCAGTACCATGCATAGTGATGGTGTCTTCCTGATGCCCCAAAAGAACCCCAAATTATGCATACAGACACAAAGAGAACATGCAAAACTCATGATTGAACTGGCATGATTGAAGGGCAACTTAAGCTGCAAAAAAGTTTTTCTTTTTGCCTTGGAGAAAGAATTATGCCGTAAATCACCAGTCAATGCTAAGACTTTTTTGTTACTGCCACATTGCTGGTGGAAACATGTAGTTAATGACTGTAAGCAAATACTTTATTACAGTAACATTGATTTTTCCAAAATTTCCTAATGTTTTCTGTTTGTGTGTTAGACTGCTGTGTGCATTGCATCCTGGCCTGCCTGTTCTGCGAGTTTCTAATGCTGTGCAACATCGTGCTAGACTGCGCAACATGCGGCTCCTGCTCCTCCGATGAGTCATGCTTCTGTTGCTGCTGCGGCTCGGAAGAATGTGGCGACTGCGAGCTTCCGTGCGACATGGACTGTGGCATCATCGACGCCTGCTGCGAGTCGGCCGACTGCCTCGAGATCTGCATGGAATGCTGCGGCCTTTGCTTCTCATCCTGAGCCCTCTGTAGGGGGCACCGCATTGTTCACAATTTTGTGATAGAAGTTCTAGGTGGAAAATGCGACCAGATGATTCCTTAGTGGGCTTCGAGATGGTTAGCCAATGAGATTCAGAGTCCAGTTCTGTTTGCCAGAGTTCGGCCACTGGGTTTCGTTTTGGTGGGTCAGAGATTTTTAGCCTCAGACTTTTCTGCAGTTTGCTTTAAAACTCTTTGTCCGATTTATCTTAAGTAATTATAGAGACATACTAAATTACCAACAGTTGCAGACATTGTAAACTAATCAGGTCCTTTATATTTGAGTTCATGTTAGCTTACACATTAATCCAAGAATAAATCCGTACTTCGTGGCTCAAAACATTGCTGCACCAAATCCCAATGTGAAAATTCATACTTCATCTCACAAATTCATGGGTAAACAATCTGCACTTTTTTAACCCAAGTCCCATTACTACATTCCCAAAAATCATGCTTGAATGAGAATTTTTTTAAACATGTCGTACTTTTTGACTTTTTGACTCAGCTTCCATTTATAATCTCCAGGAAACTGTAACCAAAGTTGACTTTATCGGTTTGGCTACGCCGACAGCACTTTCTGACTTTTTGTCTTCTAAGACATAGACACAATGTACAATACTAATAGAGGGGGAAAAAGGTTCTTTCTAGACATGCACACTTACTGTAGTATTCTGCTGTCCATAAACTGAGCACAAGACTGGAGTGGACGTGAGCTGGAAAAAATAGCTGCGATTAATTTAAGATTTGGTGTGATGCACAGGTTTAACGAGACCTTATATTTAACGCATGTGAACAGAGAGATCAATGTCGCTCTCTTCATCTCATCCTGTGATTTTTACTTTGCTTACTGTCTATGATTTAGTATTAATGGCTCTGATTTCTAATTGTTCTGTAAAGCTGGAGGTTTGTTATTAAAGCCATGTTCCAAACAGCCAGAATGCTGTGAAAACAATAGATATACATATTATAAATAAAAAAAATAAGAAAGAAAGTAAAAAAAATATATATTTTAAATAATGGCAGTGATTAAAAAGGAAATTTCAGTTTTGGTCAATGAAATTGGAGTCTAAAATACCAGCATTCTTTAACTGTTCTATCATTCGCTTATTTATAATTTGACTTCAACATTTATAACCATTTTTAGTATACAGTTGTTCTTGTCTGATCATTGTCTGGGTCACTGATTTATTAACGAGACTGAAATAATTTAATCGCTGGATCTTTGTTTTTTGATTCTCCAGTGAGCTTAAAATGTTTTAGCTATTTGATGTGTGAATTTCTTTCGAATTTAGTCGACTCATCAATTAGGAGCATATATTAATCTTTATTATTGCTAATGCAAGGTTTGTTTTTTTTTGGCCTTTCTTGTGTGTAGTTGAACCAAAGGTCACGAACAAATTAATAAGTCATGTACTTAATAGTCAATAATGTTTACATCTTGGTGACAAAAAAAAAGGAACTGGATATAAAATACTTCAAACTTGACCAAAAGGTGAGATTCTTGTAAAATTCTTAAATCTAAAAACTATGGAATAAAACAGCAGCTTTCAAAACAACTTGTGTTTATTTTGAAAGTGTGTACCGTCACATTAAGTACTACAGTTGATTCAGTGACTTTTGAATTTAAGTTATGATTCACTCACTATTATATTTGATTCAGTACCGGTTGCATTTCAATCATTAACTACTGTATTCAATTTAGTACCCACTTCTCAGTATGTGTGTGTAGTAAAGATTTAACCCAACCTACTACATTCATTATTTTTGGCATGGTCATGTGACCTATGACATCAGATTAATGTGTTAAATCATTTTTTCGACCAAAACTGCATGTTTTTTCTTGTTTTAAAAATTTCAACAAGTTTACACTGTACTTATGGCAAATACTTATATTTGACGTTACATTAATGGACTTTTTAAGGGACTAGATTTGAATTTATATTTTCTATTGAACAAAAAATGTAAAATTGCAGCAATATATTTACTAGCACAGGGAAGACTCTTCAAGAAGTTTAACAAAGAGGAAAATCCTCATCTGGGTTAACGACCCCAGCCGTTTCATTCCTATATTTTGGTGGTCTGTGATTTAATCGGTGGTCCGTGATCTTTTGAATAACAAAATTCAAATTACAATGAGTTGAATATCGGTTACTTTTCTATTACAGCCAAAGGTTTGTGGACTCTGCAAAATATGGTTGTGGGCTTCAAAACTGTTGAAGACCGTGGGGACGTTTCAAATATGGTCCCATGGTCAGCATCCAAAAATGCTTGTCCCTACTGTATGTATAATGTATATCAAATTTTATATTCATTGACAACTGGGTGGATTTTCAGGTCATTATTAAGGCTACTTGTCGTATAATCAGCCATCAGTGGTTCACCATCGTGCCAGCGATTGTAACAGATGCTCAAACTTGGACTTTGCCTCAGTGCTCTGCTTTTCTCTGATCTAAGCGGCTTTTGTTGGAAAACAGAGACGAGTGGACTTTGATGCACTCTATAGAAGCTGCCAAAGTGGTTGAGTAGAAATGCTTGCCCAGGCTAATGCACCAGTAAGGGAAGAGCCGGTACTTCAGTTTCTCTTTTTTTGATGCTAAAGACCGGATGCAGACAATGGCTCTGTCCGAAATCGTATACTTCTATACTATATAGTACCTGAAACGGTCCAAATCCTTAGTATGTCAAATACTGTACGCAAAAAGTTCCTGGATGATCTACTACTCCGCACAGATTTTGAACACATATCCCATGAGCCCACTGGAGAGAAGACACGTCACATGAGGATATAGTGGAACGCAGCGGCTATACTTTTAAAATGATTTAAGGAGCTTTAAGCAAATCAAAAAGAAAAAAAACCCATTGGCCTTCTTTAACATAATCCATCTTTAAATCTGGGGTGCTGTGATATCGTAGGTCATGTAATGAAATATCAACATGGCGGATGTAGTACGTCTGAATTCCATTTATATACTAATGTGGTACATACTATTTTGGCAGAGTTTTCTTTTTAAGAGCGTTCACTTTTTAGAAAACTGTTAACAAGTTTAGCTACAACATGTCCAACAATGTCCAGTATTCTGGACACCCAGTAAATTACTATTCACACACATACTTTCCAGCAAAGCCCTGAAGATATTCTCATATTCTCGCACTTCATGAAGAGAGGACAAGTGGCTATTGAATATTAACCATGAAATTACAAAGCCTGCATTTTAATCGAGGTGACGGGGTCACCAGCTGTGATGAAAATCATAAATTAATACTCCTGACATAAAACTCGCCGTTGGCGCACAAAAATTTGGACTTTTCCTTTTCTCCAGGAGTCTAAATATTCCAAACACAGACCACAGCCTCCACTTTATTAATGTAGAGGTCAACAAAGAGCAACGGCATCCGTAGAGCTGTTGTCTTTCATCTAATCCAGTTCAAACTCGAAGGCCAGTGGTTCTTAGAAGTAGAGGATGAACTGTAAACCCTTAGAAACGTGAACCAAGATGAGAAGCGGTCGAAGACGTGCCTCCATCTTTATGCTTTACAAAGCTGTCCAGAAGACTACGCTGTAGAATCTGCTTAAAGGCAATCTAAACCTTACCGTTGTATGCCTTGTAAGTAGGGTAGAGGTCACGTTGCTTTAACTCTACCATATGGGAAGAATAAAAGCAGGAACATTTAGCAGAAATTCTTTGGTTTTTGCAAATGAGGACTGCAGTCAACAGCCTGGAACCATCCTCAGTCCCCACTAATATGTGCAGTTCCAGCATATCTAGTGGTTTCTTTGTCATTTTGTGGCTTCTTTACACATGTACTGTACACGTAATAGCACACACACCATTGCAGATGAGTTTTGAAGAGGCTTAATGAGACACAAGGGCTGTGGGATCGGAGCCATTCTCTCACTATGACTGAACATTTTGGCTTCCCACATTAAAGACACGTTCTCTGCCTCATCCCGCTCGCTCGCTCACTCTCTCTCTCTCTCTCTCTCTCTCTCTCTCTCTTTTCTCTGATCTGTACATACATGCCTTAAAAAACACATAGGCTACATATACAATTGACCTCACTGAACTGGTTGGCAGACTTAACCACAAAATATGTTGAAGATTAATGGTACAATTGAGGTCAAAACAACAAATACAATACAGCTTTGTTTTCTCCACAACGATAAATTTCCTAGGGTGAAAATAGGTCAAAGTTGAGACTTTTTGCCTTTTTGTCATTTGGAACCCAGTTCTTTGCCAACTGGATTAAGGCGAACCATCAATCTTTTTCTTGCAATATACAAAACACTGGCTTATTGTTGAGCACAGTGCCACATTTCGTCTCATAACATTCTGTTGTGGTTATTTATGTGGGAATTTAAAACTGCTCACACTTGCCAAGTCAGCTCACCCAATTCTGCTTTCTTGTGCTTGTTTTGCAATATTCTTTAGTCAAAAACTAGACAATAACAAAACTGTGTGCAATCAGCTGTTTAACTCGTACCCTAAAGGTAAAAAAAAGTTTTATTAGAACCAGCTGTTCCTCTGATTGCCCATTGGCTGAACAATGAGGCGTCGCTGTTTTATGATCATGAAACACTATTTCATCCAAATTGTTCATGAAAGACGAGCAAATCAATCAGACGATCAACGCTCAGATCACAAGATGAGCCAGAAACAGAGAGAAGAAACGGCTTATTCAACAGTTCTTTCAAGTTATCAAAGTGATCTTTTTTTCAGCGCTCGCTATGTGCAACTGCTCCAAAAACCGCCATAAGCCAACAAGCTTGGAGTAGATACAAGAATGCATATTTTCAGTTTGTGAAATCTTTGCCAGTCAGACAATTTGAACCACAGGGTTTGCTTGCACAAGCTCCCACTAGGCTTTAGAAAAATCAGCTTCTGCCTTCTTGATTTGTTACTACTTCTGTCTCACGGAAGCGAACGCGTGCTGGACAACGCTCAGCATGGGGGTGGACCATTACCCTGGGAAAGCGGCCCAGTCTGGGTTATTATTCAAAATGCAGTTCTTAGATTGATAAAAAAAAAGGTTATATTAAAAACATTAGCTTTCTGTCTAATGAGTGTAGCAAAGAACTATTTCTGTAAGTTTTTTTGAATGCCGGGATGTGCTAGTCCACAGTGCAATTGATCAACGCTTCTGCCTCTAACATGACATGTGGTACTATTCGTAACGCCACCCCTCGTCCCTCCGCCCTCTTGTTTTTTATAGTGGTCGTGCACCAGTCCCGTGTGGCATGGAGGCTTTCATGAGAAACACATGTTGAGTTCTTCATACACACCGAAAACACATGCACATCTGGACTCCTGTTGGAAGCTACAGAGAACAACATGAAGATAATAAACCTCCTATTCTCTCTCATATATACATACATATGTGTGTGTGTGTTAAACATAACTATCAGTGGACTTCAACTTTGCTCTGATATTTTTAATGTAATCATCTCCATGCATCAACAGAAAGATTAATCAGCCTATATAAATATTCTTGGTGAGAGACGGATGGCAGAATAATGGATCAATTGGTGAACGTCCAGATTTATTCCCCCTTTTTTTAATTGAAGTTGTCTGGTTGGACAATGTGCGACTGCACAATGAAAACGGAGAGGATAATGGCAGATGGAAGATGAAGGCGGAAGATTATTTCCAGTAGACTGTGGCGAGCATTACGAATGAACTTAAATTAAAAGAAGAATTTGCACAACAGATGTGGGGGGCAGCTAGGAGTGTTTTTTTTTTTTTTTTTTTTTAACAAACGAAGCCGAGAGGACTCACGAAGCACTAATGACCTCTGTGCAGTGCTGATTTAGCTCCAGCCACATCCTTGCGCAATTAACAGCCACAACCCCCCACACTACCCCCAAATGGCTTCTTGTTTAATCGAAAACATATCTTAGCGAGTGAGAGGGAGAAATTAAAAAAGGGAAATATTAAAAGATGAAGGAGATACTACAGAAGCCAGTGGCTTTTTATAGTGAATCTATCGTATATTCATAACGTTACGCTGAATAAGAGAGCACTACTCATAGTAGCTCAGAGCTGCTGGGTGTAGATACAGTAAAAGCGCTTTGAATGCCTTACCATGTTTCTGCACTTTTTGGAAACATTCAGAACTGCACTTAGACCCACTTAGGAGCATCATAAGTATTAAAAAAATTAATAACATGCTATAAAATAGCAGGAGTCGTAACTTAAAAGCTGGTTTTGAGTCAACTTTCATCTCTCTGGGTGGGAACACACAGCGCTGCAAGGCTGAACGCTTGTCTAGGATTTCCTTTGCCTCAGCAAACCAACTAGGCTGGCCAGCTACCGAACCGAAATATAATTTTATCATCACCAGTAATCAAGTCAAAGTTATTGATTTAATCAACAGTAAGGCTGTGTAAAAATAGATACAACTAACTAATCGCAATATTTTTTCCTAATACTACATCGATATTCTTACCCTATTCTAACCTTAGATTTATTTAAATATTTAACTGAAACCCTCAGTGCATGAAATATAATTTTATATAATACAACTTTCTACTCCGCTTCTGTAAATGTCACTGACACATATAGCCGTTGTCTTAAAAGCAGATGGCAAAAAAACAGTGCCTCCAGTTTTGAATCTGTTGTATTTCCGGCTATTTGTTTCACATTTTGCAATGTATTGTATTGCAATATATTTGGTAATATATTGTATCCTGACCCATTTATCGTGATATCTTGAGATTAAATGATATTGAGCTAATAAAAACGTTTTTAAAAGCATAAGTCAACTGCAATTATGTTTACTTTTTAATCTACGATCAGTACTAGAGAACTGGGATGCCTGGATATGTATCAGCCCATCACAGATATGGCATTGGATCATTTCTCAACTCCACTATAAAGAGAGTGTCTCAGAGTCAAAAAAAGTTGTCTATGTGGGGAAATGGGTTAATTATATTGGAACACTCTCGAGGTAAAAACTATGTCATGTGAGCGTCGGAAAGCACCTGTCCTTAATATGCCACCCAGGAATTAAAGCGCGCGTCTCTATTTCTGAGCGCAGATGGTAATTCCACCCACAGACTTGAGAAGCTAATATATGCCCTTTAGCTGTGCTTTATGAAGAAGTTACGTCAGGTTATTAGGCTGGAGACAATGTTCTGTTGCACCGCATACATTCTGAAATAATTCCATCATTGTTTATATTAAAGGCACGGTAGGTAATTTAGTTCAAAAACATTTTTGTTCTGCGGGTTTGAAGTCTCTTTAATCTTGATAGAACTCTTTAACTTAAGTGGTTTAAATGTATTTATATATTCTGTGGAGGGTCTAGGACCAAAATAAACATCATTCAATCAAAATGTTCGGTCTGTCAACGTATTTATTTGTGTACCTCTGCAAACCCAGAGCAGACAGGATACGCAATCAGCCATGGTTGCCAGATTAAGAATTATCCCATTTATTTGGACAAATTTGAAAGTAATTTGAAATTTGACTTTGAAAGTAACATTTGGCCTGGGTACGTGGACAAAATATTGGGTCAGTTTGGCTCTTTTGAAAACAAAACCCAAGTGTGAAAGGTGACACCAGAAACCGAATGGGATTTGGGAGTTTTTGGAATACACAGATTTAACTATATCTGGAAACCCTCAAGCATGCTCAAGTACAACCGAAAAAGAGCCTGGATTAAAACAGAGCGGAAACTCAAATTAACATCGGTGTTTTCACGCTGGAGACAATTATAGGAGTCAAAGGGTCTAAAAGATGATGTCATGGTTACAGTATTTCTTTTGGACAAGTAGGAATATAGTGTGATTGTATTTTGGTGTGATTTGATTTTTGGAATTTGATTTGGACTGGGTACACGGACAAAACTTAGGGTCAGTCTGGCACCCAGGTTTGAAAGGTGACACCACAAACCAAATGGGATTTGGGAGTTTATTGAATACACAGCTTTAACTTTGTCTGGCAACCCAGTCATCAGCATGCTCAAGTACTACTTAAAAAGAGCCTGGATTAAAAAGAGTTTTCACGCTAGAGTCGACTACAGGAGTCAAAGGGTCTAAAAGATGACCTCATAGTTACAGTATTTTTTGGGGGGGCAAGTAGGAATATGGTGTGATTGGATTTTGGTGTGTTTTAATAGTAACTCATAGCTTATGTAGCTTGTGTACCTTGTGTACAAATTAGCTCAACTACAGCAGCAGTGTCTTATCAGGTACTATTTTTTAAAAGTTTGGTATTTTTATGCTTTATGATGTATTGTAGTAATGTTGTCTCTGGTCATCTAGTATGTGTAGTTCATAAGGCGTGGGTTTAAACCGCGAAGGAAGGGACAAAAACTTTCAATGAAGGACCAAAAAAGACTTTAATCAAAATGTCCTTTTCCAAAATGTCCCACTGCACCCTTAATGATTGCAAAAGCTTGTAAGAGTTTTTGCATACGTATTACGTGGCATAAATGTTAAAGTAGTACGTATTATGTAGTATAAATGTTGTGGATGTATAGAAAGGCCAGTATGTGGTTACATTTGTATTCTTTTAACTATGTGACAGCAGCGGAAGCCATAAAACAACACAGATATGGGTCAAGAGCTTGGGTCAAACATCAGTGACTAACTGCTGAAGGGTTGTTGGTGCCCGAAGGGTTGGTATGAGTTTTTCAGTAACCGCTGATCTGGGTTTTTGCTTATTTTTTTTATAGTTTGAGATTCGATTTTAGATTTCATAAAGAAATGCAATTCGAGTGCTGTTGCAAAATAACCCACAGCAATTTGGATCTCTGTGCTAAATGTCAAACCATTTGCCAAAACAGAATGCCGTTTCACCCGGTTCTGACACAGCTACTTAGACAAACATCGAACACACACTGTGGCCTTGTACCATGCAGCGGCTCCTCACGGAGGCTTGCCACACGTAAATATTTTCTCACAGCTAACTCCTTCTCCGATCTCCTGCTCATCTTAAACCTTTGGAGAATTTTGTCTCCTCTAATATTTACCCACGCTTGATTTAAAATGTCCCACTGTGAGAAATGCTCAAGCGTGGCTAGAGGGACACGCACAGAATGTACCAGCTTAATCAAATTAGCATTCGTCTGGGTGGTTTGAAGCCGCGACTGGCCTGCTGACTGGAGGTTTGGCTATTGATTTTGGAAGCGTGAAAGCTACTTCATAGTTCGAAGGATTTCGGTCCCTCAATAGAGCAGATATTTGTAGAGCTTTGTAAAGATCTGTTACAGTTCAGCAGTGCATGAAGGTCCACATTGCTCAGATGGAGGTGGTTGCAGGTGTGTGGAAACACAATAGACTTTCTTACCACCCTGGAAAAGACGGCACATCATAACGAAAATAATAACTCTTTCTGGGAAATTAAAATAAACAAATTATGTCCACAACAAACAATATTTTAAGCTTAAACTAATGGTGTGCCCATAGTTTTCTGCAAAACACTGTATTCAAATATTTGCCAAAGCCACTCCCTGGCCACAGAGCAGCAGTTCTTTTGCTGATCATTTCATCTTGTTTATAGCCAGAACCCATAATTTTATTCTCTTCCAACCACAAAATAACGACTATTGTAGTTCCAACGATGCTTAGTGAGAAAATGAGGCCCTAAATTTGTGGGTTCTTTTAGTATGTGCATATGGCATGCAAACTTTCCAAGCAGCTTGTTGATATAAACATAAAATAGTTGATTTTATAATAATTGTATTTAAGGACCATAGTTCTTTCAGCATCCCTGTTAATGTATGAGCAGGAAAATGTGGATATGATGCTGCTTTTTGTTATGCAATCGTAAAAAAACAGATCAATGCCTCCTTTAATTCCTTGCACACAGTGCTTTAAGGTTTAAGGTTGAAAAAAATAAAATATATAACCATAAATAATTTGTCATTAAAAAAACAGAACACTGCAATCTGTTGGGTTGCATTTTTGTTAAAGCAGTTCATTTAAACAGGATTTAAATGGGCTGAATTTTGGCTTCATTGCAGTAGACCTACATTATGTGTATCTGTGTCTCTTACTGGAGCTGATAAAAAGGCTGAACCAAATTCCAACAGGGAAAATCAGGTTAATTCTGGAGTAAATGTTACAACGACTACTGGGCATTTATTCACTGGGATCTTAGAAGCGTTTACATGCTGTGTGTATAATCCATCTACAAAGAAACATAGCATTTAAGAAGCGAATGAACTTTCACTCGTGGTTCATGGGATAGCACTCCAGTGCAATAATTAAACATGTTATTGACCTAGCACTTTTAAACATGTTCTACCCTGCAGAAACTATCGTGCATACTTTACATTTACATTTGTGGCTTTTTGCTGACTTTCTTCGGCAGAGTTTTTATACAACTGATAGCAACTTGAGTTGCTTAAAAAAAAAAAAAAGAAAAAAGACCTATAACCCTACACAAATATTCTAGAACTCACCTAACATTAATTCTAAAAGGCAGGAATTTGTGGGCAGTTTCTGTCTTCAAAAGTAATGACCTATAGTGTCCATCTGCACTTCTGAAATAAGTGCGCTAAGATATTCAGCACTATCGGCACTGTGCCCAAGATCGTGTCCAATATGCCCTGTTGTCAGGTGGGAATTAGGATTTTCTCACTTCCCCACAGGAATGGAATGAAGAGTGCCAAGAAAGACAGACTTAAGAGGAGCAAGGTAGACTTGCAATAGTCTCACACATTTAATCTGGTTTCAATAGTCAGAAATTTTATCCCTGATCATCCTGGGTTTCTTTTAAAGTCAGTTAAAATGCTCATATTACAATAGACATGGATGAAGATCAGTGAGGTGGAATATACTTGCTTTAGGCTCATATCAAAGATAGTAAAATAAAAGCTACATTAAATTTCTTGGTTAGAACGGTCAGGATAAACAGCAAAAACGACAACAATTTACCTTCAATGCGTCACTATTAGTAACAATATAGTAACAGGATTGTAACAAGTTACATTTTATTTTGTTTCATTTACTTAGGTAGATTTTTAGGAAAAAATACCTTTAAGAGTCGATTTGACTGTCCTTACGTTTACTTTCACTCAAATTTTGAATCAGAGAAATTTACTTTTACTTCGCTACATTCAAGGGCATTCCTCTGTTACCATTATATGCTAATTATAAAAGTAATGTCTTTAAAATTATTTCATTGGTGGAACAACACACAAATTTTACTGCGACTGCTACTTAAGCAGCCTTCTAACGACTAAAACCACGCTTTGTAGACCCGTGCGGTATGTAATTTCCTACACTCAGTGGTGCATGCTCAAACATGCAACAGTTTGAAAAACTAATAGTAAACTAGCTTTTCTGCTACTGGATTTTTTTAAATGTACATTTACGCGCTACTGGTCATAATTTATGACCGTAAGGTAGTCATAAGTCATCAAGAGATAAGCTTATGTTGCCGATCTCGATAGCTTGCATGTTATAATCTTTCTGTAGCTAGCAGGTTGTGCCTTAGCACGGATTCAGTGTAATGCTTGCAAACAATGACTACTTGCCGAGTACTAACGTTAACTTTAGCGGCAAATTCTCCAGGCTTACTTTTGTGTTTTATTTTCAGATGTTTTATCAAATTATCCTTACCGCCATCTGATTGCCAATTTTGAGTGCTCTCTTCCGCATCAATCCCTTCCAGGTGTTAGCTATAAGGTAGAACTTTGCAAAGTATTTCCAGCTTGCCTGAATACTAAGCATTATTCTATGGGATCAAATTTACTTCTGGTTATTTTTTCGAGAATATTAGTAAAAACAGGCAACCATGGACTTAAAAACGAACAGTTACATAATGCGATTCTTTCTATCTGACCAAAACAAGTTACATCAGCATACAGAAATTCCATCTTTAATCTGAAAAAGCATGTTACATTAAATTTCACGATAAAGGTTTGATTCTGCATCTATGGCCACTTTACCCTTACTGTAAAACTTTACCCTTACTGTAAGTACAATAAATGTTTTTTGTTATCTTTTTTTCCAAAATACATCATGTTATAACTTCAGACCTGATGAAATAAAAAAAATATATATAAAAAAAACGCATTGACTTTTTAATAAGATGCTTTTTTCTTTATTCTAAATGTTTCCTCGGTCAGTATCCAGACTGCCATATGCCAAATTTCAGCCAATGGCTTATTTAACAGATGTTAAAGTATTTATCTAGAAATGTACAGTGAAGTACTTAAAACTCATGGTGCTTTAGTACTTCTTCAGTGCTGCTGATAATCTTTTAGAGTGGGGCGTTTTAGTATGTTGAGCCAGACACGTCCTGCTTGCCGGCACAGGCATCTCCTACCTTTTTAATGAGGTCTGTATTATTGTAACTGTCAAGGCACTCGAACGGTGAGCCACTTTATGCCCTCCGCTCCTCAACCCCCACTTCAGACCCATTGGTTCAGCCTGAGTAACTTTGTGATATGCTGTGTTCCATTGTAGGACAAAAGAATTGCTTTGTCTTATCTTCCAGTGGGCAGAGAGTGACCTTGTGGAGGAATGAGAGAGGCAATTAATACACCAATCACTTCTGCGGCGTCAAGAGTGCTTCACCGGGTCGTCCGCGGATAACCATTACATAGGGAGCCACAGAAATCAAGTTAGGTTTATTGTTTGACTTTATGTTTGTGAAGATAATCACTAAATCCGGTAAAGGCCAGCTGGCAAACCAAATGGGTAAAACTAGACCTTATTTCATTTGTTTATTATCGATGTCATGGAATACAAACATATGAAGAGGATTTAAACCACCATAAGCAGTTAGGGACTGTTTTGATGATATTTATTCGAACATTGGAACAATTATACTGAAAAAGTTGCTGGCAAACTGAAAATCAATGCACAAGCAGAATTCTGACAATTTCTAACTTAAGGATTCTCGCCTCCACCCGGTGTGCTTGATGTTTGCATGTTCTTCCTGCTTTTTAAAAAGGTTTCCTTTGGGTCCTCTGGGTTTCTCTCTGGTCTAAAGCCATCTTTAGATGGTCTACAATTTATTGGGCTGTGAATGCTAGACACGCTGTCCAAAAGTGTCACCACAAATGAAATTTATTTCTTTGCATATCCCATCTTAGAAGGTTGGGGTCAGAACGCAGCATCAGCTATAATACAGCCCCCCTGGAGCAGGAAGGGTTAAGGGCTTTGCTCAAGAACCCAACATTGGCAGAATGGTCCTCCCGGTGTTCCAGGCAACAACTCAGCACCTTAACCAGTTAAGCCACCAATGCCCCGTATAGTATAGTATAGTATAGAGCAGAGGGACCATTTGGTCTATATTTCATTTCTTCCTTACATTACATTCAATATGCTTACATGACATGACATATAAAATTTGATATAAACATTTCTACCACAATACCAGTTATAGTTGGTGCTACTACAGTAAATCTACTAAAAATATTACTCAGATGTGGATAAAAAAGTTTCATTCAAACAGAAACGTTGTCACAATGTTTATGTTTCCGTGTTGGGAATATAAGCGCTGTGTAAATTACCGACACATCTGCGCTGTTTAGTGGTCACGTGAACGAGATCAGTCAGCGAGTTAATGCATTTGTTCTATGCTCGTGCTTCGCCGTCTTTAGTCAGAGCATATAATTATTGTCTACTTTAGGTGCCTTTGGGATTTCTTATGCACTTATATCAAAGAACAGGCCATGCAAATTATTAAATTGTTGTCGCTTATGTGTTTCTGCTACATCTGGCCTAAAATTTGACACTGAGAAACATGATTTGTTCAAAATGGTAATCAAACGTATTTGGTTCGCCAGCCAAACTTTGGATACCCCTGGAATAGAAATATTTGGATTACTATACCGATACAGCCATAACAATTGTTATACTATACCAAATTACAAACCGGGATTCATTCCGCATGCAGTAAATGACTAAAGCATTTAGCATCAAGTTAGTAACATGTCTGAGTACACAGTGAGGGATAGCTGGGAGGTTTTGGATTTAAGAACTAAAATAAAAAAAAGAGTTAATCCAGCGTTTTTTTTGTGCCAATCAGGGGGGTAACGCCGTCTCCATAAGACACATTGAGAGCTGCTGTTTTGACAGAAGGCTCGACTTCAGTCTTTGTATCTTTATGTTGTAAGCTTGGCTGTGCAGAATGGAAAAAGAAAAAGTAATGCCGTCCTCAATATAATGAAGACAGACTGACAGCACAAATCCACTCCAACTGTTTGGACAAGATAAAAAAAGAAGAATAGATCGATAGTGGCGTGTCAAACCGAGCATACACGGCGTGTCCCTGCGTGCATCGACAGATTCGGAAAACAATTCGAGAGCATGTGCTTGTGTGGAGGTCTGTAAAATTATCTCACTTGCATTAACTTTCTGGATTTATTATATTATGATGCAAGTGCCTGACTCTGACAAGATGCTGAAGGATTCTGGGATATATTCCCATTGGATAACAATCAGAACAGTGAAATGCTCTTGCATGATGAAAAAGTGAAAAACTACAAATGCATGATATGTTTAGAGGACATAGGAAACCATTGAGGATGAAATGTACTAGAAACTTCTGATCCTTAAATAAAAAAAAAAAAAGGTTGGCATGTGTAAATTGTTTTGCGTTAGTCGGTTTTGCTTAAATACTTAATTTTACGAACGTGTTCAAATTATTGTATTTTTTTAACATATAAATGTCTTTTAATTACTTTAATATAAGTCTTAACATTAAATAAATAATTTTCTTAAGAAGAAGCTTGATTCAAGTCATTTAAAACAAAACATGTCCCAACAAAAAGCGACAAAAAAAAAACCTCTTAAATGTCATGAAATAAGCAAAATAATTTCCCCTTAAAAAACAACTCTGTCTGTAGACCCAGTAAACTCATTCAGGTCCTGCAGTTACACACTAATCTATTTGTCTATATGTGCTGTGTGTATTGTGCCAATGCAGTACTTCCAAGCACTTATCTTGCAATTTACAAACTTCGCGTTCTTTGCCTGTATTTTTATCTATTTAAAATAAACGTAAACGCACACTGGGTGACTCGGTTCACGCTTTTATCTGGAAACAACAGTCCAGTGAATTTTTTTAGCTCACTGCTTGGCCAAGAAAAACAACTGACTAAATGTAATTAAGAAATAATATCTACTGAGTTTTTATAATGTTCGTGTGCTGCCTGTGGCATTCGTAACTCTGTGTGCATTTGGTGTCATATCTAAATTAAAGCAAAGTTATTACTTTAAAAAAAAAATCACCTTTATTAGTCACACACTGCAAAAAATGAAGACCATTGTTGTTTCCTGCCATACGTTTTTCAGCTAGATTAGCATCATAGCCAAATTTATCAGGTAGCTTTATTTCAAATATTAACTATTTGCTAAAATTATACAAGCTTAAACCAGGTGCAGATAGCAGGATTTTCCAGCTAGGGTTGGTTTAAAGTGCAGGAACATGATTAGACAATAGCTAGGTGAGTATACAAGACTAGTCAAAATGAAGTTTTACCATATCACAGGAAAGCTCTGTATTAAACCAAGCAGCACCTCAATAACCTGTTGTGGTAAAAAAAAAAAAAAGGTGCTTATGTGGTAATAAAAGTGATATTAGAACCATTAATTAACTGTATTTAAAAACAGAGAAAACTGTAACATGCTAGCTAAAACTAATCAGTCGTAGTCAATAAAAAACTCTAAAAATTCGTAATTTTGATACACAATAGCGGAGGGTTCCAATGTTTATAGTTAGCTAATAAGTGGACTATAGTGTCAACTTCTGATGCACTTAATTCATTGGCTAAATGTTTGATGCACACAAAACTGGATTTTGAACTGGTTGGATTCTACAGATTTCAGGTAGTCGTCCGGAAAACAAAGCTGTTGTGATGCTATTTTCATTATGATATTTTTAAAATGATGTAACATTCATGTATTAGTTTATTCATTTGCACAATTTTTTTTATAAAAGTTGCAAACCAGTCTATATATCGACTTAACATTTTTGCACCTAAAAATAATGTGACTGGTTGCTGTCCTGGTCACGCGTCAGGTGTCAGGAGTGAAACGTGTCAGATGTAATGTGTGACAGGAGAAACGTGTCAGGAGTGATGTCTGACAGGAGAATATCAGTAAGAATTAAGGAGAAGGTGTACAAGACAGTAGTGAAATCAGCTATGATGTGGTTTAGAGAGAGTGGCGCTAAGGAAGAGACAGGTGGCAGAGCTGGAAGTAGCAACACGTTGAGGTTTTCTTTGGGACTGACGAGGATGGACAAGATTAGAAACGAGTTTATTAGAGGGACGGCTCATGTAAGATTGAGGTGGTTTGGACATGTACAGAGGAGAGATAGTGAATATATTGGTAGTAGGATGTTAGAAATGAAGCTACCAGGCAGAAGTCAAAGAGGAAGACCAAAGAGGAGGTATAAACAAGAACATTAACAAGTATTTAATAGGGTTAGGTGGAGACAGATGATTCGCTGTTGCGACCCTTAAAAGTGAACAGCTGAAAGGAGGAGAAGAAGGTTGCCGTCCTGGTTATTTAAGCGCCATTTTCGCCAATAAAAGCTGCTATAGAGTCCAGACCGGTTGCCTTCAGTCTGAGGGTGCAGCTACATGAGACTAGGACTATGGACTATCTAGTTGGAGCACTGATATATAGTCACAGATCTGTCAGTAACACAAACAATGGCCTTATCCCCAAATCACACACTTCTATCCTATATAGTATGCGAAACCGAGTATGCGAGGCGAATAGTATGTCTGAATCGTTGATATGCCATCTTCACACCATGGATGACCTACTACTCCCGCCTGAATTTTAAAGCATGCATACTATGTACTCTTTATTATCCCATAAGGCCGCGAGAGACGAGTTGTTATATATGGAAGTGGCAGAAAGCGCAAATGCTGCACTTTTCGAGTGCTTCAGGAAGCTTTTAATGCTTGAAGAAAAAAACATGGTTCCTTGTAGTTAAATTGCACTTGTTTAATATAATTCAAGTTAAACTTTATTCAACTTAAATTCGCACTCCTGTGATGACATAAGTCATGTGATAATATCAACGAGTGGATAAAGTACATCTAAATTTCATTGATACTACCTGTAACCATACTATAAGAGCATTCTTTTTTATCAGTCGGAAAGCATGTACTTAATTAAATTTAGTAATATGCAAGTTTAGACAAAGACAGTGTTCGAAACTACTGACTCATTGTTTGGGTAACTGACAGACCCGTGTCTATTAAAAAAATATGTTTGAGTGAGATTAAAGTACAAAATGACACCTAATTCATCCACCACAATCCATCAGTCACTATTCAACTAATCAAAAGAGCTTAACTGACAAATGGCTAACGAAAAAAAATCCAAGGAGAACAATAAATTCGAAAAATTAGGTTTTCCAAAGCGCCATCAGTCCTTAATCCTTTTTACATCGATGGCGTTTGGCAAATGCCCTTATCCAGAGCGACTTACATTTTTCTATTTTATATAACTGAACAAGGGCCTTGCTCGGGGGCCCAGCAGTGGTATGTTCAGTTCAACACTGTTGTTCAGATTTAGTGTAAACATGCCGAATAGCTACATAAAGGGACTTACTTTGACTCCAGAACCTGGACACTATTTACAAATGCATTTATGTGGATTTATAGCGGACGCTGCTGTTTAAATTTTATATATAAATCTGGCATAGAGTATTTGAGTACAATAGCAGTTGATGGTAAAGACTCTTCAAAAGCTCTTGGTCTCCTAGGTCCATGGTCTAAATTCATACCCTGTTTACTAGCACAGAACTTTGCCCACTGATCCAACACTACCCAGCAGAGGCTTATCAGATAACGCCAGCAAAATCGAGTTCCTCCCCACCGCCCATGCCCCCATTTCAGTGGAAGCTCTGCGCTCCCTGCTGGCCATCGTCTCACTCACTATGGCATGTGTGCAAGTGAGAAGAAAAATGAGAGCGCGCCAAGCCTCATTTCAGTATTCCTCCAGCACCCTGCCCCAGCTGTTCCATAATTAACACTGGTGTAAGGAGATGCTCTTCATTCTGCCTTGATTAGATAATTAAATAATTAATTAAGCAGGGGCCTTGCGTAGCCTCTTCAGATCTGTCTTTTTCTGTGGAGAGATGAAGGACAAGAGGGAGGGAGACGCACAGAAGAGACACCACAGATGAAATCAATCTCCCTACTGCAACATCTCTCAACGGACAACGGTTCAATCAAGTCGTCCTGAGCCCACACAGAAACCCTGGCCACACACACACACACACACACACACTAGCTTGCCTAGATCGATGTCTAATGGTAAGCTCAGTACCCAACATTCTTCTCTTTTACTTTTATTGTTTGTTAAATACAGTTTTTCTCATGGGGACCAGCTAATTGTTCCCACTAGATCTTCTGTAGGCATTAGTGGTTCCCACAACGCTGTAAAACCCACCTTCATGCACATCTACATGTATACATGTCTTTCAGACCCTGCCATTGCCTCTTATAGTATGTTTTTGCAGGTTTTGTATCCCGTGCGTCTCCCAGTACGCAGTGCGTTACACTGTGTTTTTCAGGAATGATTTTCCTTATCTCATCAAGTGACAACAAGAAGCTCTTGTTAAAGCTTCTCAAAAATTAAACATAAACGGCTGCTGACCGTAACAGATGTGGAAACGAAGACTGACTCGATCAACATATGGAAATCCTGGTCACACCCACTGAAAGATGGGGGTAAGAATCCGTACTAAATGTCACTGTGGGCTTGTGGGTCTGAAAGCTTAAAGTCAGCAAAAATGTAAAAAAAAAACCCAACAATAATAATAATAATATTAATATTAATAATAATAAAGCAGCCCAAACGTAGATGGCAAAAAAGCTTAAAATAATCCCGTTTTCTGCCCAAGAATGATCTCATCGCTGGATCTAAAGAGAATAGAGCTACCAGCAGCAGTAGAAGACGACATTATGAGATGAATAAGTGCAGACGAGAAGGTAAAAAAAGAAAGTAGTGAGGAAGTAACAGAGAGAGCGAAAGAGAAGCAAGCGATGACAAAGATGTTTTAATTCCTGTTATTTCCACCGGCTTCAAGGCCCCCGCACCTCCACACAAAAGCCTGCGCCACTTCCTCTGTGGCTCCATTTTAAACACTCCTTCAGCCATAATCATTTTCATATAATTCACTTTCATACAATTCTTTCTCCTAATCATTATCAGGGCCACTAACGTCTTAATGACTTCATAAATTTAAGCTATAAAAAGTAATGGAGAAAGACAAATGAGATAATTAGGAATAAATCTTGGTGGAAGCCCATTTATCAAAACATCGAGAGCCACTGAATATTCAGAATCATTAGACCCGCTGTGTAATTAACAAAGCCCCTCAGTTATGAGGGAAACCTGTTTCCAAAGATATTAAGATCCAAAAGGCTCCATGTTATTAAATTGACCGATGAATCTACGCCATATAATATGATGTGGATTATTAGGATCCTTTTTAATTAAAAAGTATGTTCCATTTTTTTTTTTTATTCAAATTTTTTAACACTTTAATGCAAGGTTGAATTTAGCCTTTTAGTCTAGGAGGGCAGTAAGTCTCTCTCTCTCTCTTTCTCTCTCTCTCTTTCTTTTTATTTCTTTTTTGAAATAACGTACAAAACCTAGCCCTGAGTCTCAATATTTTATCCTCCCTCAATGATATTGTACAGCCCATAGACGAAAAACGTACTTTAATTTAACACACTTTTTAATAGTATTATCTTTAAGAGTGTCTAATAAAATGGACTGGGGTCTGATTAGGGCAAGTAAAAATAAAAATTATACTAAGTGCTGCTACAATTTTTTTTTTAAACCAATAAATGAGAACAGCCCAAATATTACAATTATTATTTAACAGAAATTATTTCTAAAACAGGATTTTTTACACAATATCTACAATCTCCAGTTAAAGCTTTCGATTTGGGTCGTTTGGGATGGCAAACGATTATATTTGGGGAAGTAGGAAATGGTAGCACAGTGGTTAAGGTGTTGGACTGCTAATTGGAGGAACGGGGTTTGATTCCAAGCACAACCAAGTTACCACTGCTGGGCCCCTGAGTAAGACCCTTAACCCCCAATTTCTCAGTTGTATAAAGGAGATAAATGTAGATCACTCTGGATAAAGATGTCTGCCTAATGCTGTCAATGTAAAATATATGCTTTCTAGATACTTTTATTTTCAATTACCTACTTAGCAAAATATGATCCTTTTGTGTTTAGAAGATGAGAAATATCACCTGTTACAGGTCATCCCATACAGGGTTCATTATCAAAGTTATCAAATAAATCACTGGACTGATGAAACTCACGCCAGAATTGACTGAGGAGGTTTGGCATGTCCTGTTTACATGCGCAAAATAATCACGGGAATCTTCGTAACAAATATGTCTTCAGTGCACACACACGCTCCCCTGTCGGCTGCACCGCGCACGGGCTTATCATCGGAACACATAACAGCTCGTTGTTAGAGCATTAATTGAAAAAGTGTAATTAATCCAGCCACACTGGCCACCTGGACCCCTGCCAGCCTCATCTGGCTGTGGTGAGAGAGAAAGAAAGCGCAAGAAAGAGAGCGAGAGAGAGAGAGAGAGAGAGAGAGAGAGAGAGAAAGTAGGCTTGCCAAACGGGTGCTGTGGGCTACCCAAGGGTGAAGGAGTGAAGAATGCTGCAAGCTTCTGTGTACTGTAACTCAATACTGCCCCCTGTTGTCTTTCTGGTGTGTTCTCCGTGGGCGATTAATTGTGGATGGTGCAAGGGATAAAGCGATCTACTTCCTTTTCCTCCCAGCGTTTTTGAGGGCAGCCGAACGCCTGTGGCGAGCGAACGCACCTCAGACTGACACCCCAATGAGCTGCAATTACCCCTCTGACCAAACCTATTGTGTTCATGTCAGCCCCCTGCTGACTGCGCACTCTAAGCAATCGTTTCTTTTCTCCTTCAACATTTGTACAAATAGCTTCCAGGAGCATTTGAGACAGGCGGAGAAATTAAATATTTTTTTTTTTCTTTCTGTCTGACAAGCAAGTGGCAAGTGGGGAACAGATACACCAGGAAAGTCATTTGGAGTTAGGTTTGATCACAGGGACCGGCCCTGCTAAAGGAAATACTGGTTCTGTTAACATGGGTGCTTTGGGAGAATTCAATCATTTAGATGTGTGGTTTCCAATGTTGTACTGTCAAGCGTTGCGCTCCACTCAGACGAATGCTTGGCATTTTTTATTCAGCTGTACCCTCTGTTCTGTACAAAATCACTACTTTATCGTGATTTTGTGTGACTATAAGCTGCTGTTGAAGCGGTGTTTTACAAATCTTTTTGCGTTTATCGCATATGTCAAACAGACACGCCACAAAAAGGGTAGTTAGTGTGATTTCACTGAAGGATTCGAAGCTTAAAATGGCTCAGATTTGTTGAATACCGACTTCTAAATAGTCTCACATCTGTTTCCCACATAAAAACAGAAACCAATTAATTTCACGTTTTTTCTCTCACACACAGTTTGTACTCAAGCTAACAGGCACTTTACAGGTTATGTGTAAAAACTGACTATCCATGTTAGAAACCGATCCATCTCAGATTTGCTGGATAAGCAAGGGCCTCACGATATAATATAGTTTACGATGTATTGCAATACCATTATATATATATATATATATATATATATATATATATATATATATATATATATATATATATATATATATATATATATATATATATATATATAGCAATACTTAACAAAAAAGTAAAACAAATAGATCAAAATACCACTAAATACAAAGCCAGAGGTGCTCTTATTATTTTCACCATGCTTGTTTTAAAGACAATGTCCGAATGTGTCAGCGCCAACTACAGGAGTGGAGGAGGAAGTCGCACAAAACTCACAGAGGGTTTAATTAAATATTAATGTAAGAATTTAAAATATGTATTGATAATAGAGGTTAGAATATCGATAAACGTATAAAAGAAAATTGCGATAGTTGGCCATATCAATATTTTTACACAATATACTTAATTGCATTAAACAAACTATTCATTGTGTCACATGGATTTTTATTTCTTCGATCAAATTGCTTAAATTTTCTGGACTTTAGTTACTATATGCACTTCATATTCCAATAAAAGTATTGCCTCGACTATATCATTATTTATATATTTCCTTTTCTTCTTGATGTACCATCAGCACCGTACGCCGTCACACCTCGCCAGTGTCGGCTGTAGCCAGTGCACAGAGTTTTCTCCGGTCTTGTACCGGATCCTCCCAAGAGAACTCCTTTTTACACGCTCATATGGATGAGGCTGTAATTGGCTAACCCTGGACATATAGATCCTTCTGCAGGCTTAATTAGGTTGGCAAAGTGTCCCCATTTCTCTGCTCCTTTCTCACTCTAGCAGGCTGTGACTGGCAGGTCGTGATGTGTGAATCATCATAGCGATGCAGTGTTTCTAAATCGTTTTTTTTCCCCCCTGTCAATGAGACGGGAATTACGACTGCAGGAAGTTGAGGTCCCGGTACAGCACTCTTGTCTTGGATTCATTAAAAGTGCGCTCCTTGGATGCATTCCAGAGTAAGAGATCAGAGCGGCTAGTGATGAGGTCATATTTTTATGGACAATAATCAGACTCTTGGCACACACTACACAGCTGGCTTATTGATGCCGCTTAACTTTGGCTAAACGGCATCATGAAAGTTCTTACTTTCTGTGATTTGAGGCACAAGACAACGACTTACACAAGATACAAACTATTCATTTATTTTTAAGTGTTCAAAAAAAAAAAAAAAAGAGTCAGTTAAGGCGCACGAATCTTTCAATGACTGCTGTCAACGGTTGCTTTGTGCTTCTCCACCAGGAACATTTGAACATTTTTAGAGGAGACTTAACCAAACACGTCTATCATTTATGCTAATGGAATGAGGACGTTGAGGACGTTGGAAAAGGATCCGTTTTAATTTAATTAATAACCTACTTTCAGGCTATAATGTGGGTGACAGCGCCGTTCATTCGAAGCGACAATTGCACTCCATATCACAATGTCACTAAAAATAAAAAAAAAAGAGTGAGAGAGATTTTATTATTAAAAGAAGATCCTTATCTTCTTTCTAAGGCTCTTTGGAAAATTTGGATGATTAATATTACATAGAATACTTATGACATCGCAGTGTACTTTTATTTTGTATTATAGTGAATAAATACTATAACAAAAAAAATAAATAAAAACTCAATTTATTTTTACATTTTAATTTAGACATTTATTATCCTGGCTGTTCACTCTTCAGTAACAATAAAGGCTCCATTGCTTTCGCTTAGCGCTTCATAAACATTTTAATTTAAAACAATAAAATCAACGAATCGTGCCGGTTTATCTTCTGTACATTTAAAACCACATTTTCTGTCTTTTTTTATGTACAGGTACATCTAATAGTAGATGTCTGTCACTTTTAACTTGGAGGGATTTTAATGCGTTATCTATACTTTGACTTGCACCTTCATTTTTCATGAGGGGTCATAAAAAAAAAAGAACTTTAAAGCATGTAAAGTAAAATGGATTGACAAAAAATGAATAAAAAAAGAAAAAAAAAAAAAAAAAGTAAAAAAAAAAAAAAAAAAAGAAAAAAAAAAGATTCCATCGATTTTATATCAAGTTGATAGTAAAAGTAGTACAGTAGATTAATTATTAAGTTGTTGGACTACTGACCGGTAGATCATGGGTTTTTTAATTCCCAGCACCACCACCAGGCTGTCAGTAATGGGCCCCTGAGCAAGGCCCTTAACCCTTAGTTGTGTTAAAAAAGAGAGAGATAAATACGGGTGTCTGCCAAATACCAGAAATGTAAATTGTAGTTCTACTGGGTTGGAAGTTTTGTAAAAAGATTAAGTTTAAGTTTTAAGAAACTGACAAACTTTACAGCTGTTTACGAATGTAATTCCCGTTTCATTTACATGCATATTTATAAATGTGATATCAGTGGGGCACGGCAAGCATGCCTTCAGTCATATATAGATGCATCAAGCGAGCTCTGGGGCAAATCCAGCATCATATTGTTTCATTTGCTGCAGGATATTGTGCTCATGATATGCAATCCGTGCTATTTACATTGTCCAAATGATCACCTTTTCCATGCAGATGGAAATTAATAAAACACCTCCTCATTAGAATTTATACTCTGCCTCTCTCTCTCTCTCTCTTTCTCTCTCTCTCTCCTACGGAGACGCACAGAGGAAGGATTCTTCAGCCGGGTTTCTTGCGAGTAAATTAGTGGAGGAGCAAGGAAGGCTTACTTTATTATTATAATCCGCAGTGCTGTCTCAGTGACCTTTCACGAGATGATTGTTTCTCATTTATGAGTTTGAAGCTGCAATTTACTGAACGGTTTGATCCATAGGACCTGACCTTTGTAAATTGGCTGTTAAGCATATCAGGACTCGAACCAACCTGCCCCACACATGCTGCAGATACACAGGGTGCGTGCCAAGATGCGGGGGGAAAAACAAGATGCTGTCGGTGATAAGTGCAACGTTTCTAATTTACTCTAAACAAATAGCGCCCCCGTTCTTGCTTAATTGAGACCTGTGGCATTTTACTCTTGATTCTGGTATGGTGCCTTGGCTGTCTGTTGACATTCTGTAGAAACTAAAAATGGACTTGCGAGTAACCTTTTTAGAACTCTGTACAAATTAGTTCATTTATTTTATTTGCTATGAAACTTTTTTGTTTTATAATTATGGTATATTATTGCTGTAAATTCTTTGTAAAACTGTATACAATGTTAAGAAAGATTTTTTTTTTCCCTCCTTTTTTTACATTTATTTTTTCCCAACAGATGAATCAATGCATACTTCTGGAAAAATTTCCATTTTAAAAGAGCACTAAATTATCATTATGTTAATCCATCTACAGCCAAATGAGTGCTCTTTTACCAACACGCTCCAGACCAGAACATTAGAGCTGGCAGCTGTGCCGTAAGCAAACTATTAAAGATGGAGCACCGAAATCATTTAACTGAGCAATAGATTCAATTAACGTATGAATTACAAACTTGGCCATATGCAAAATGGCTTCGAACCAATTATACTCCATTTCTAGCGGATGGACCTGAATTTGGCACCTTCTGCTAAATAAAGTCTAAATACTGTCCCGGGAAATTCTGCAACTCTGCAGGCTGCGAGATCAGATTTAAGATTATGAGGCTGATGTTTTGGGATTAAAACAGATGATGATTTCATTGGTGTCAGATGTCATTTCCTGGGTTAAATCTTCAGCTTTAGTTGTTAGGGACCTTTTAGGCCATCTTATTAATATCTGATGATAGTAACATGTCATTTGGAGTGATAATCATTTGGATTATTCCGATAAAATTGTATGCAAAGTTGGTATAACGAGTTTTAGCAATGCAGGAAAAAAGCTACCGTATTTAAAGCTAACTACTTTTGCACTTAAAGACCTCCTTAAACATACGTGTCGACATTTATATTGTAGATAAACATGTGGTGACGTGACCAACTTGCATTTCAAGGTTTGGGAGTCATGTTTCCGCAAGGGACGCGATCCTCGTTTGCAAAAGAGCACCTTTCCTATGACAGCCGACACTCTTTCAGACATGAAGGACAGATGAGGGGGAAGACAGTCAAACAGATGAAGGGCAGGAGGGACTCCAGAAGAGGACAGGGACGGAGCAGTGAGGCCACTCGGTCATAAGTTGGCTGTAGGAAGCAGAGACATGTGAAATTAATGGTGATCTTCATGCCATTAAAGAGAAAGAGGGAAAATCAGGCATTTTGCCCCCACAGAGACCCGTTCTAAGGCATATGCCTCTTGCCAATCAGAGCTGCCTGGAAGCTCTCTGGCTTCACTGATGAAATATGGACAATGGCGCGCAAGGTGGGCACAAGGGGAAGCTGCCGACTTAATGAGGCAATTTCTCAGATAATAAGATTGGAGGATATGCTAATATTTCTACCTTAAGGAGATAATTATGATGTAGAATATTTTATCTTAAAGAAACAGTGCACGGCTGCAAGTCCTTTCTCTCGTCTCTTTCTGAGTTGTTAAAGGATTTCTACACAGAAGGAGAAATTAAATATTATTTAGGGGATGTTTTAAAAAGATTTTTTTTGCCGTGATGGTTAATTAACCCTAAAGTCTATACGAAGTAAACAAAACCACATACCAGAAACTAATGATGCTTTTAAAAAGATGTCCTGGCATCCTTTCCCAAAAATCCTCCAAAGCCCTAACGATAAGGGCACCCAGCATGCATCAGTAAACCCGTCACATGGGTATTAACCAGGTGAGATATCACATGATGACTCTCGGGTCGTTAATTGGTCAGCGGTTAAAAAGGGCCTATGCTAATACGGCTGCATATCATTTGCATTATGAAAGGGTTGTTTGTCTCCTGTTGATAAAAAGCTGAGGGTCACCATGAGGGTAAGGAGCTCCCTAGGCTTTTTTTTTCCTTACTGCTGCGCCCCCTTGGTCCATTCTGGATTTTTATTGCCCTCCTTCTAAGGATGCGGCCGCTTGTGCCGAACCACTCCAATTACAGCCTATAATGAACCCATCAAATAATTAAGAGCTCAGCTGGACTGAAAAACAAGAGGCCTAAAGCTGGTGAGCCTTTTAAATGATGATGACAATCTCAGTCGAGGCTCAGCACGGCTCTGATTACGGATGGAATTGCGGTGAAAAATGGCGGAATTAACAGTATGCACGTTTTTCCGGATTTATGCAAAAAAAAAAATGACATCAACTGCCAGCATTAAATTACTGAGGGACAAAAAATGGTTACTCATTATTCCCAGTGTGTGTATTTTTACGTTGTGTCAGAGCAGTTTCAAGACCACACCTTATAGATGTGTGTTTTTAGATCTTAGTTTTTATTATTTTTTGTGCTAACCCTAGGTTATCTGCAGCTGGGTGTTATACATCCAGCCCCTTTGGGAGAAGTCTTCGATCTCAACCTAAAATTATTTATTCAGACAATTTGATGCGAAGTATCGTACTTTTGATCAGACAGTAAATAAAACAGTTAAAAATTAAAATGAAGGAAACACACGTCTTTTCTGGAACTTTCCAATCAGCATGTGAATTTACAATTATTATGTAAACCAACCACGCTACGTTCATGGTAACACACTTTTGGACATTTTTTTCACCTGTTTATTTTTAATTGAAAATGATTAATGAAGTAAATTAATTTCTCTTTATTCATGAACATTAATACATTTACATTTGCAGCATTTGGCAGACGCCTTTATCCAGAGCGACATACAATATTCCTTTACAACTGAGCAATTGGGGGTTAAGGACCTTGCTCAGATGCCCAGCAGTGGTGCCATGGGAATCGAACCCGGGTCCTCAAGTTAAGAGACCAACAACTTAACCACTGCGCTACCACTTTTTTTTTTTATATATATATATATATATATATATATAAAAATTTATCTTTAAAATTGCTTCATTTTAGCTTGTAAAGTTTATAAATGTCTTTAGTTGACTATTTTCTTATAATAATTTCACAAGTCTGGTTTACCAAATGTATTTAAATTACATGTTAATTCTATTGGTTCTGTTATTCCCATAACATCACGTTTGATTACGTTTCATGGCTTAAAAGCTAGTTTTTTACAGGGTAATCTTTACAATTTTATTGACATAGAATTAGAACGTAGAACTATAGAGCAACCTACCCATGATTTTACACAGATTTGCTCGAATTTTCATGTGCATTAAGAACGAAACACTTTTCATGCTCTTATATTACTAACATGAAAATTTATTTTTAAATCACATGATCACATGTTCAGTGTTTCCTTTTTTTCACTCATGAAGGAAACACATTCCAATTTGTTATTCAATATAAAAAATGAAACTAGTGTCACAATGCATACATCACTTCCCTCTTTAGCATACTGATTGATGACTGGCTCAAGGCGACCTGAGATCCTTTTGTCATCCTCCTCCAGTGCATCTAATAGAATAGTTTTTTTTTTTGAAAGCCCTGCATTCTATTATATATACAGCAAACTAGGTACTTTATCCTTGACAGCACCTGGCATGCTGGCAAAATATGCACAAGCCCATCTGCCAAACACACCCTGTTCAAATCAAATTTATTTAGTTAGAGGTACTTTCAAAAGACACCGGTGTAAGCTATCATGTGACACTGTGATTAAAATACTGACAAGCAAAAAAAAAATAAAAAATTCAGTTTGGGGCTGTTCGGCTCCCTATTATGCATCAGTATCAGTAAATTGTAAACGTGCCAGCACCATTCAAGCATGGTTAGTTTTCTAACCCCTGATTTGAATAAGCAGAAAGAAAAATGAAAAGAAGAAGAAGAGGAAAAAGAAACGGTGTTCCATCCTTTATGGCTCAGCTGAGAGAAAGGCGAGGGGAGAGAGGGAGAGATGCAGAAAGCAGAAGACATGTGAGCAGGAGCGAGGCCTCCTTCGGAAAGGCGATGGCGCGGTGATAGCGCCCAGGGAAAGTGTCAGCTAATTTCAATGCAGCACCTGCAGCACAATTATTATTATTATTATCGGCAAATCAAGGAAATAAATTAAAAAGAGGTGCTCCTAAAATAGATCATCTGGGCCTTCAGACTTTGCAGGTACACCCAGCGGGGATTCAAAGAAAGATGACTTTGCCTCATTATGTAGTGTGTGTGTGCGCGAGTGCATGTATGCGAGTGTGTGTGTGTGTAGAAGGGTGCGGGTGAACTTGCATTAATGTGATCATGCAGTAGAGCCACCACCCTTCAACTGATGAGATAGGGGCTGTAATTTGAATGCCAGTGGGGGGTAATTTAAAACACATGGCTGACAGAGAACACCAAGGCTGGGTCACACACACACACACACACACACACACACACACACACACACACACACACACACACACTGATCAGGACTCAACAAGGACCACTTTCTCCATAGGAGAATTTTCTGTTCATTAAAAGATGGCTCTCTTAGGCAAACTAATGATTGTAAATACACTAGTCCGAGTTTATAAAAAAAATACAAATGACCAATTCTTAAGGTCAGGCAGAGAGACATCTTGCAGGTTCGTTTTGATGTGTCTTAATACAAAATGGGTAATAAGCTACAGCTTTATGGTGCTAAAACCCTAACCCTAACCCACAATTCATAATCTATAAAATGTCTCTGCCTTCAAACCTGGTAAAAGCAAAAAATTATTTAATTCCCTGCTGGTTTTGTATTTTTGCCCACTGACAAAAAAAAAGATCAATGTATAATTTTAATGGTAAATTTAATCTAACAGTAACAAACAACAAAAAATTCCATATATAAGTTATAAATTGATTTGCATTTTACTGCTGATCACAACAAGATGTCTACCATTTATACAGGTAACCATCTGAAATTAGGAGCAATCTCTTAAAGGGACTCTCCTAAAGGGAGTGCTCCTAATCTGAGCTCGTTACCTGTATTAAAGACACCCGCCCACAGTAGCAATCAATCCATAAATCAGAATGCAAACTCTCCACCATGGGCAAGACCAAATAGCTGTGAAAGGATGTTAGGGACAAACTCAAGAAAGCACATGTACAGGCCCGTCTGGAGTTTGCTAATGAACATCAGAATGATTAAGAGGAAAAGTGGATCAAAGTGTTGTAGTCAGATCAACCAAAATCAACTCGCCGTATTTGGAGGAGAAATGCTGCCTGTGACCATCCCCACCGTCAAACATGGAAATGGAAACGTTATTTTAAAGGGGACAGGACAACTTTACCGCATTAAAGGGATGAGAGACAGGGCCATGCACTGTCAAATCATGCTAAGTTCTGGTTGGAATAGAAGATTTTAAGTGTTCTGCACAGAGCTCTGACTTTGTCTCCATCCCACTGAACACTTTTGGGATGAACTGGAACATCGTCTGCACCCTGGACCTTCTCACCTCCCAGACTTCCTAACCCAGTGTCTATAATCTAGTGGAAAACATGGAATGTGTGATTAGATATCCCAAAACTTTTGTCTATATAGTGTAGTTTAGAAGAATAACCAAGTAGCTACATGAATTATGACCTTTTGTTGTAAAAACTGTGCAAAAGGACCAGAGAACAAAGGTAAAATTGCTGCATGAATATAAATTGTTATCTGATGCTTCCTATGAATAAACCTAGAAATATCCCCATCTTACTTATTTTTTCGGTAACTATATGGAACCAATCTAATGCAACAACCTTGCAAAATGTAAAAAAACGTTAGAAAGTTCTGAAACATGCTTAACATCTGTCAGGTCCTGTCACAGTCCATCCTACTTGCTGCCTTTTTATATATATTGGTCTTAGGTGAGCTTGGTTCTACACTTTTGCAGTCCTCTACCGATCCAAAAGTGAGTCACTGAGTCATCCCACCTCTTTGAATCCCCTCTGTTCCATGATTCATGGACTTGAAGCTGGGCCCCCTATTTCCCTTGAGAAATTAACAGTGATTTTAATTGCGCGGACGACTCCAATTCATTACGGCCCACTCGTTCAAATTTTCGCCCTCGCAGGTGTCAAATGGCACTTAACATCTATGCCAATCACAGCAGACATAGACGAGAGCAGAAAAATAAAGATGTTTCCAATTCATGAATGGCAAAATAGGGAGGATTCTTACCTACAGTATGACTTAAGCAGTCCAGATAATTCAGTTAACAACTTAAAAGCAAACACAAAGCTGTGGAAAACGTGCACGTTTAATCCACAGACGCGATCCTGTAGAAGCATAGCCCAGAATTAAATCAACTCCGAATCTCCTTTCAGCTCCACTGACAAACTGAGCGACAGTTTCAAATAGACAACCAGCAACAACGTTTACTGACAGGCGCAAATTGACTTGTACAATACAGTAATTTGGTGCAGGTTGACTTCAATAAGAAAATGACTGCACATTAATCATGAACTGCATGTAGGAAATTGTGTATATTTTTTCCACTTGGTGACAGTAACATAATAACAAGTCAAAAACAGGACACACAAATGTAAACATTATGGAAAAACACAAAAAAAAAATAAAACTGATGTCCATCACATCCACTTGGAACACTACAAACAAGCTGAAATGATCAGTGGCCTAATTAAAGGAATTTAATTTGCCGCAATTTGAAAACAAGTCATTACAGGGTAAATAACTTTTTTATTAAAATGTAGATCTAAATTTATAAATAAAACTGATCAAATACAATTAGCATAAACACAATTTATTTTGTACAGAAAAACACAAAAGTGGCTTGCAGTACTCCAACAAAGAGGCAGCATTCATAATTTTAATAAAGTAAAGAAATAAAAATCCATGACAGTCAAAATACAGAAAAAATGTGTTGTGCAAATCTTAAAAAAACTTTAAGTAAAAACCTCTTTTATAACCCAAGTGGCAGCTACAGAATATAAACAATCGCCCTCACCTATAGCTGCAAAGTCTAGAGTTCTGGAACAACTGGACAGCATGCAAAAACCACATGCGGACATAATATTTGAATAAATAAATAGAAACGGTCTCAGAATGCATTAAAAATAATATTAGCATAACATATAGTTGTTTGTTTTCTTTACATAGGCATTTTATTTCATATATCTCTATTAAATATATCTCTTAAATGAATGCTTGTGTTTGACTGTACACGCATCATTTACATTTTATGCAAAAGTTATTATGTGAAATCTGCAAACAAACAGAAAAAACTGTAGTTACACGATCTGCTTCGGGAGATGCTTGAGGTATATAGAATTGAGAGACAGTGCACTGATTTCTGTAAGTTTGATGTCTGATACATGCCGCCACACCGCCTGACAGACCCCCGTGCGCCATAGACAACACTCACTGAAAAAAATTGTGCGGTAGGCTTGATAACTTGTTTTCCGCTGACTTTTGTATTTTCTTTCATTTCAGTTTTAAACATTTATGGAGCTGGACGCAAATCTAAGTAAGCAAAGGAAGAAATAGAATGCAGGTGAGCTGGTTTGCATGGAAAGTGTACAACTCGAAATAGAGGACAAATGCAGTCCCGTATTGATTCTAAATAGGGGACATGCCATTTAAAGCGATTCTGTACTTTAAGGAACGAGACTTGCACGTCGCCATGTTGCGAACGCTGTTTAAGCGACAGTTTTTTGGTCACGTGACCTGTGCATGACCTGGCTGGGATTTCTTTACCAGACGGGATTTTTGTAGCATAGCCCAGGATTATCTTCTGTGTGTGTGTGTATATATATATATATATATATATATATATATATATATATAAAAATTCATATTCACTCAGTTTGTGACCAGTCGGGCACTGTTTTGTTCACTAAGAGAGCGTTCTATCAATGGTTTGACTACATGTGATGACTATAAACTGTGGTATACTAAAAATGCCTGTTATATAAAAAATAAATAAATAAAACACCAGTTTCGGTATGAACAATCTGCTGCATACGTCTTACGCAATAGTTTCACTTCTGCAACAGATTGATCAGAAGCGTTCCTCCGGAGAGTTGCGTTGTGAGTTCCAGAGCGTCTGGCTTCTCGCTCATGTTTGGCAAATTTTTCTTTGTGTTTCCTTGTCAGATAAAGGTCAAAGGTTTGTTTTGGATTAAGCTTTTAAAATGATTTCATTGACTAGAAAAGACAGACATATTTTTGTTGTTAGTGTCTGTTCTGCTAACGAGAACAAGATGCCGATGCTCTGTAGACGAGTCTGCTCATTATCAGCGCAGACTAAGATGACTTGCCGTTTAAATGTTAGTGTTTTAGACTTCCATTAAACGCCTTCAGATTAAACACAAAAATTAAGCACAATATGTGTGTTTAATGTATATTTTTAATGCGGTTCCTGTAACGAATGCATGTGCTGTCAGATTCAATTCTTGTTACTAAAATTCTGCCAACATTTATCACTCAATCAGCCTTTCTTTTTTTATCTCCTCTCTTTCTGTGAAAAAGTGAAAAAGAAGAACTAATCAAATTGCAATAAAAAAAATGTAAAAAATTTTGGGGGGTTTTAAGGAAAAGTCCTATCCTTAACACTCGTCCATAAGCATTAAATCAACCCTCTCCTATATTATCTTCCTATATTATTTTTTATTGTTATATATCAGGTTCTTTGTTGAGTTATAGGTTAAGTAACAACTGTTGTTGTTAAAGGATTCATTCTCGTCCTGTGTGTTTAAGATGTTAAAATTGTGCTTTGAAATGTGTAAAAATATTGATGCAGCAAATTACCGCAATATATTTTTTACAACAGTGTATCGATATTCTAACCCAGGGGTCAGCAACCTTTAACACTCAAAGAGGAATTTAAGACAGCCGCAAAGACTTTTTGACATCTAAAAAAAATAACACTGCATCTATATCATTTTTTTACCTTTATGCTATGTATTTAGCAGGGCTGAAGATGATGAGGTTTTCTTTGTGAGTGACGAGGTTGGACAGGATTAGGAACAAGTTCATCAGGGGGACGACTCATGTTAGATGTTTCGGGGAGAAAGTCAGGGAAGCCAGATTGAGGTGGTTTGGACATGTACAGAGGAGGGATAGTGAATATATTGGTAGGAGGATGTTAGAAATGAAGCTACCAGGCAGAAGGTAAAGAGAAAGACCAAAGAGGAGGTATATGGATGTGATAAACAAGAACATGAAGTTAGTGGGTGTAAGTGAAGAGGATGTAGAGAACAGGGTTAGGTGGAGACAGATGGATTTCACATTTCACCACTGCAATTTATAATATATATTTCTTTGTCGTATAGTAGTCTAAAAGAAAAAATGCTTAGCATGTTTTATACTTTCGGAAAGATGATATTCATAGCTAAACCAGCATGTTTACAACATTTTAGTATACAATAAACAAGTATAATCAGTATCTTTATCAGACCACCAACAGCCAAACCTACATTCACAAAGCTGTAAAAATCTCACCTTTAAAGCTACTGATTTATAAAATTCCAACAAAAATCATGCGGTTACTCAGATCCAAACGATCAAATACGAAGTCAAGACATTTATATTTCAATGAACATCAACAAATATAGCAGGAGTTGAGCTCAGAATACAAGTCTGAGTCACGATGTTGTGCTGACAAGAGACAAACTTGCCACTGCACTTGACTTGTGTGTTACATGCCCCTCCAAACATGGCATTTAAACACTGTTTTCAAAATAAAAGTACCAATTCGTTAAACCAAACTGGCATTTTTTAGCACAGGTGGTAATACTGAGTTTACTCACCAAGTTGTCTGAATTGTTTAAGACCAAATGTTTAATTGGTTTTTATTAATAAACTATACTTTAAAATAGATAAACTCTTTAATTTTTGTTGCTTCAGTCATTGTTGAAATAGTTGTTTAAAGCTGACAGCATTAACAATTTATATATCGTTATTGACAAATGATTCGCTGTGGCGACCCCTAAAAGGGAACAGCCGAAAGGAGAAGAAGATTGATCAATATGTAAGAAAATAATTGAGATGACATTTTTTGCGATCTCGCCAAGCCCTAATTGCATTTTAGGTATTGTATTGCAATATATCGTGATAAGTATCATATCGTGAGGCCCTTGCCAAAACACAGACTTAATATATACATATACACATAGTACACAACCATAACAGTGAACTAAAAAGTGCAGACAGATTCCTACAAAATCCATACATCAAGAAATTTATGTTGGCTTTTCAGGGTAAGTCTACAGAACATAAAGTGGTAGGCTTTCAGAGTGAATGACAGGACAGAGCTTAAGATCAGGACCTGGCCAGCTGGGAGGTTCTGTCTCAACGTTGAACCACAGAGGATTATACTCAGTCCTCATCACACATATGGAAAAAAAAAAAAGGTGAGCAAAATTGTGAGACTCAAAGCTAAGTACTAATTACCTTATTATTCCTGTTTTCTTTATTGTCCTTCAGCTCATCCTTTCTGTAAAGAAAAACGAGTCACTTTTGCACGTACACAGTTTTAAAGATTCGGCTAAATCATGGGGGAAATAGCCGTCTATCAGTCATCAGCATTTAATACTGCCACGACTGCCGAGGAATGACACACCGTTAACGACTTCAAGCAAAATGTCACGATTCGGTTTCTTTTTTACAATCAGCTATTAATTATTGTACAGCACGAGGCGTAAAAGTCAGAGCTTGATGCATGGCACGCGGAGGCAGTAGACTATGATTCTATGGACAGAACGTGTCGATTTCTTTTTTTTACATTTTTATTTATTTCTATTCTGCGGACATTAGTTATGTTCATGAAGTACCTTTCACAAAAAAATATGGATGAATATTTAGTTTCATCAACATTGATAAAAACTCCTAAGATACCCAAAAGGCTAAATGACATTAGGTAAAGGTAATATATAATATCCTTGGATGAGCAGAAAAGAATTCCAGTTCAAACCTACACTAACCACTGAAAATGATCTATTGATTTAGAAGTGAGTCTTGGACAGGGACTGATTTGAGAATCTGAGAAATCCTTGCGGTGTGAGGCAAAATTAAGCAGATCAGATAGAAGAAAAGAAGCTCCTACCTCCTGTGTGTTTGGTTCTGGCTTTAGAAGGCACATCAGTAGTCTAATTAAATACAATAATTAAGTTTTTTTTAAATGACAGACTCTGAATGGCAGTAAAACACCAGAAAACTGGGTCTCCTTGTAGTCATGTGACCAACAAAAGGAGTTGAAACCCATTTTATTGTGCTTACATACAGCACTGATTTTCTTTGTCATTTTATCCTCCACAGTAGTGGATAATAATGCTTACATTAAAGTAGAAACGTAAAGTACTTCTTTTTTTATTTTTCTTATATATTCTCTCTTCTTAGTGACACTCTAAAATTTGAGGGGGTTCATTTTCTACCACTATAATTCAGACAAAGGTAAATACAACCTGCACTGAAATCTAATAATGTCCTGGCTGATTTTCTAGCAGAGTACAAAAAAATATATAAGTTATTCATTCGTTTATAGTTATCAAAAATGGCCCATATGGTGTAGTGGGTTAAGGCTCCAGCACTCATATGCACTCTGGCCACCTGGGTTCGATTCTGACTCGGTCCCCTCTGTTCCCATTCCCCTTCTCCTTTCCCCATTTCATCTCTCTCTGTCCTATCAAAAAAGGCAAAAAAATATCTTTACAAAAAAAAAAAATTATAAATATACGTTTGCCAATACGTTGATTTCTAGTTCGCCGTTAGAATAGAACATGAGTATAGAAAGGGTTAAAAACACCTGTGTGCGCTGATTCTTATCAAATTTGGTACAAAATAATTTTGTCATTTATTTATGAGCCACCATTAGAAAAACACCAGCGATTCACTTCAGTGCACGTTACATAAAATGGCTAAGCACTGAAGCCCTCACCGAGGTGTTTATTTGTAATATGAGGTGTAAATTATTCACTTTTTTTTTTTTTAAATGCCAAGCTAGATCAGGGACTACAGCCTCACGCTAATTACCCATTGCGCCAAGCTTTTACAATTAATTAGCCCCTTAAGCTGCTTTTGTCAAATCTGGTAAACAAGGCAGGGAGAAGTTAATGACTTCCATCAAACGCTAAGTTTTGTCTCAGTTTCAGCCGCCGCACGTGTGGGAGGTTCGCTGCCTTGCGATTTCCTTTCATCCTCCGACATCATCAGCACAGTTCGAGGCAATACAAAATAACAACCGAGTACTGAATCCCAATAAACCACTTCAAAGGAGAATAAAACAAACCTTATTTGTTTTTTCATTTCGTCCCACTTCAGTTCTCGAAAACATATTATTGCCACTATAGGAAAAATGATGAAAGACATTTGAAACATGTGTAAGGGGACAAAAAAGGTAACAATACTGATTTTTTTCCTCTTTTTTGTTGGCCAGAGACACATTCTTTGGTTAAAAAAAAAAAAAAAAACACACACAAGGTCACACAGTGAACTTCCTGACCATTAAGAGATCACAAAGACTGGCTGAGCGAGTGCATAATATCCTCTCGGCTATTTTTGGCCTCAAATTAAAATATATGACATGTTGAAATGACTGCAATGTGCAAGAAGGGTATTCAAACTAGACACTAATGATGCTTATTAATGGCGTGAATGAAGTCTTGACAGGTCGTGTGTCATTTTCCAAGGAATGCTCGACTGGCATAATGGCTAATGTAAGTGGGTGTAATTATATATATTATACCCTGTCTTATGGTATTTTGGCAGAGGCTTGAAGGAGTCAGGCAGTTAGGATGAAAATCGACATCTTACATTGAAAAATCAGACGACGGAGGAGACAGTTGCACTTTAAATTGATTTCTTTTACATTTAAACGGAACAAACACGAGAACGCAACAGCTCCTGAACACCTACTCAATCATTTACATTCAAATCTATTTATTTATGTTTAATTAATATCTACTAAGAGACCAGAAAGAGCACATGATTCTCAGAATTTATATTATAATTGGAAATTCAGGGGGAAAAGCCTTTCATTAATAGTTAAGTCTTCCCATATCCATAAGAAATATAGGAAGCCTCTCTCATTTATTTTATATTTACACTTCACTTCAGATTTTTTAACCAGAGACCAAGGTATCCTGACCCCCCCCCCCTCCCCTAGAAGAACAGCTATGAAAAAGAATCTAGGAAAGCGGTAACGTATGCTCAGTGGGAATTAACAAAGCTCTTAGTAATTAAATCTAAATTGACATTCTAGTAATTAGCTCCTTCATTACAAGGAATAACACAATTAGCCGGCGAGTCTTTGCTAATTGTTAATTAGCACAAGCAAAGTTGCCGTGCGTGTGACAGAGAAAAGCATGTAACTGAACAAATGTTAATCTGTCTCATTCAACATGTTTTTTTTGGGGTTTTTTTAGTATTTGGCTTCCGCATTATATTTAAAGGTCTGCAAAACAACGCTTTCTTTAGGCGGAGAAAAAAAAAAGAGCTCTTGTTGCAGCCTGGAAGAATGTAGCTTTGATCACAGCGTTCATTTTTATAAAAAATAGCGCCGCTTATTCGGTGACGTTCGACTCACATTGACAGGTGAAAATCCGATCTGTCTGCTTACATGGCAGAAACTAATGCACATATCTGATTCATATCCCATTTATTACCACATATGAATGAGGCCTAACACCGATCTAAAAAAAAAATCTGAATCCATTTGATTTCTTCCTGCTTAAATGGTCGTTGTGATATCCTATCTGTGCCACATCAGAGGAAAAAAAAATTGGAATGGGTCACTTTATACATGCGGTGTAAACGCCGTCTTATGTACTTAGTGAATAAGGAGATATTTGGGGTGTTTTTGGTAGAGAGGTTTTTTTTTCCTTTATTTTGCCACCAACCAATTCTCACCCTATCAGCTAAACAGGGGCAAAGGCTAACACATGGTTTCTCCTAGACATATAAAGCAAACTTGTTGTGTCCTGCTCGCCATAAAAACAACATAGTTCAAGAAAAATATCATCAATAAAAATGTTTTATCACTTTATTTATATACATTTAAGGAAAAAACTGCACAGGGGCCTTATGGAAGAACACAGGCGAATATAAGAAATCTGCCAAATTCTTTTCTGCAATGATGCAGCACAAATAATGCTAAATAACAGTAAAACCACATTTATTCCCTTAGATTATAATAGTACCAACAAATCGTTGCATCTTTAGTCACAGACTATCTTTGGCATGACTCATCCTGTACTGTCTATGCCAGGGTCCGGCAACCCGCGGCTCCGGAGCCGCATGTGGCCCTTTCTTCCCTCAGCTGCAGATCCCTGTGGCTTAAGAGAAAAATAACCAGTATAAATAATGAATATTTCATTTAAATGTAGTTTATTTTAGTTTGCTTTTTAAAGTTTTGAATTTAAAGACTATGGTAATCTTATAACATTTCAGTACGCGAAACATGAAGTGTCTGGGATAGACATGAAACAGTATGAATTCCTTTGGATCCACATACGCATGTGAGCAGGTTTTCTCCAATATCAACTATATAAAAACAAACATCGCTCACGCCTCACAGACTTGCAGCTCACAATCCTGTGTGAAAATAAAGGCGACGTCTTATATCGCTAATATGGAGACGCTGTGCGCTGAGGTTCAGGAGCAAAAAATTTACACTAACCATCTAAAATGAACAGGTTGACAGCTGACTGCGTGCTCTGGTGTGCGGGACAAAAAAGATGACACACAGAAGCAGACTAAATTTTGGTTTGCGCTTTTGTTTTGCCGCAGGTGGATTATTTGAATTCAGCATTGTATTACAGTGTAATTCACCCCAGTGTTTTTTTACGGAGTTTAAAATGTCTTTTGTAGCATGCAGGAATAAAATGTCATTTTCTTTGTAGTAGTGCAGTGATTCTGTAAATGCAACACAAAATGTTTTTATACATAGCATAAAGGTAGAAAACGATATATGTAGTGTTTTCTAAATTTTTGATCTCAAAAGGGCTTTGTGGCGCCCGATGTTAACTTTTGTGGGAAACTGGCCCAAATGACTCTTTGAGTGTTAAAGGTTGCCGACCCCTGGTCTATGCTCACGTCTTAAAGTACTGGCTAGGGCTTGAGCAGGCAACCTTAAAACCCAGACACAGTCCACATAAACCATAGGAATTCAATCAAGCAGGTTACCTTACAGACCTTTTCACATTTGTGTAATTAACCCCGACCTAAAACTTAAGTAAAGACACAATAAATAAAGATAAAGAACTGGAATGGAGGTGAAGTTGTGACAGGAAGAGGAGCTGGTCGGGGTTCAGCGTTTGTCATTTCTAGGTGGATTTTTAAACAACACAGACTGGTAGAAACAGATTTTTCCACTAAAAATATCTTAAATAAAAATAAGTCTAAATGTAAATTTTCAGAATGCCAGTCTTGTGTAACCTTTGTTGGGGGTGGAAGGTAGGGTTAAAGAGACAATAGACATGGATGGGCTGATGTGTTATGTAGGTGATAGAGAGAGAAAGAGAGAGTAAGTGAGAGAGAGAGAGAGAGAGAGAGAGAGAGGGTGTCTGTCTCGGGGCATCAGTGAGAGATAAAGAGTGTGTGTAGTAAATGAGAGGGAGATAGCTCAATTGATAGATAGACAGGCAGACAGACAGACAGGCAAACAACTAGATAGAAACAGACAAATATATAGAGACAGATAGACAGACCGGCAGACAGACAGACAGACAGACAGACATAATAAAGGGAGAAAAAACAAACAAAGAAAACCATAAAAACCTAAACTGATTCTGCACATACACTTAAAATTATTATTTTTTTAAATGTTTATTTGCACTGCACTGCTTACCTAAAGGAACTGTCCACAGGAACTGTTTCTGTTTTACATCATACCTCAAATGATATAAATCCTAAATCTGCTGTTTGCAATAACAGCCACCCCCCACCTGGACACTTGCATTCTTCACTATATTTATACAATATACATTTGCTCTCTTCATCATGCACATGCTTTCCAGCCATACCATTCCACTCATATTTTTTCTTTTTTCTTTATTCTTTCATTCTTTTTTTAGAGCTTAGTGGTGAAGAAACATTTCACAACTGGTCGTACCATGTATTTCTTGTAGACAACAAATAAAATGTCATTTTATTTGACAATGACAGAAAAGAAGATAGAAGGATAAAGAGACTGACAGACAAACTGAACGATAGAAAGATAGAGAGACAGACAGAAAGACAGGCAGATATAAAAAGACAGACAAACAAAAACAAAGATATAATGAGACAGACAAACATACAAACTAAACGCTAAAAAGATAAAGAGACAGACAGAAAGACAGATCTAAAGACAGAGACAGACATAAAAAAAACAAGAAGAGAAAGAGGGTCAGAGAGTGAGTGAAAGAGAGAGAGAGAGAGGGTGAAAATCAGGATGCGAGTGGGCAAGATAGAGAGGGGGGGGACTGGCCCTCATTGCAGTATGTGCAGAGGGAGTATGAGGCCCCCACTGTTCCTATCCAACTGGGCCTTTAATTGGATCCTTATTACCATTCCGGCTCCCCCAATGATGAATTTGTATGTGTGAGAATTTCATTAATCATTCTTATTCACAGTACACGAAGGGAGAGTCGTGTGTGTGTGTGTGTGTGTGTGTGTGTGTGTAGGAGACAGAAATTAATATTTTTTTGAGAGACTGGACTGAAATTTCTAATGAATATTCATGCCTGCAGGATATTTGGGGTCAGCGGTAATCAGGCAGGTAATTTGTAATTTGCTGTTTTCACTCAGGACTTGCAGCACAGGTTAATATGCATTGATTTTTTTTCCCACCGAGTTGTGGGAATTCGGGTAGCGTCACATCTCTCTTTTGAGCTGCACTTTTTGAGTAAAGAAAAGTGAGAAATTAAATTGAATAGCGCTGTGAGGGGAGTTGTGATTAATATTCATTACGGTTATTGAATATGAAGAGGTAATAAAGATGATTGTCTTTTGGTGGTGAGATCGTTCTCTTGGCGTGACACTGATCTGACATTAGTAATACTACAGAGAAAAGGCAGACTTCGGCATGTTGGGGTTTTTTTTTTTTTCATTTTATTTGCCATATGAACAGCATTTAAATATTTCTCCCTGAAATTAAGTCCACTAGATCGAATCGGAGATTCCTGGCAAACCAGGGACGAGAGATTAAAATGTAGAATATTCCAAAATAATGTAAATGAGATGTACAGTCTCGCTTACATTCTCTTTTTTAATGTCCTTAAATCCTGACCTTTTTTACTGTTTGTCATTCAGTATTCAGTGCTTCTGAGTCAGTGTAGCTGAAGGGCAGTTCTAGTAAAATAAACTAAATGCTACATTTTTAAAGGATGTTTAAAGGACGTTAAAACATGCTGCAAACTTTATTTTTCCATTTCTTTCTTTCTTATTATTATTTTTATTCACATGCAGTAGAAAAAGCTCTAACATTTATTGTCGGAATAAGTTAAAGACTCCACTCTACAGTGTATGTACTTTTAAATGGGTTTTTTTATATTCTTTCCGGCATCATTTTGTGTTGCTTTATTAATAATGAATAAGTACATTAGGCCTGATTAAAATTCATATAAGAGAAGCGTTTTTAAAGAAATGTCCAAAGTCTCATGGGGGGCTTTTGTTAAAAGAATTTACCGGAATGTTTAGCGAGGTTAGAGTTTATACTACATGGGTGCACGGGGTCAGGTGTGTTTGTAACATCACATGCACGCGCACACACAAAAAAACCCCAGGAATTTTCTTCTGGAAATTAATTTAGAGGCTGGAGACATCATCCTAACCTTTACCCTCCCCATGTGAGAAACAAGAGCTCTGTTAGAGCTGGTAGTTTTAGGAGGAAAGAAACCTAGCAGGAAGTAAAAAAAGAGGAGTAAAGATTTGTTCCTATTACATCTCTACTTGTGAAAAGTGATAGCTCAGTTGTTAAGGTGTAGGCCTGCCAATCGAAAAATTGTGGTTTTAATTTCCAAGACTAGCAACTGGCCATTGCTGGGCCCCTGAGCATGGCCCTTAACCCCTAACTGCTCAGTTAAATTTCAACAAATTTGCATATGTCAAATGTGGTAATTGTATATAAACTTAAATGCGAATACTTTTCATTCAAAGGTGGTTTTTTTTCACTTTGTCGAATCATAAATCATTTAGAGCCTAAGAAGACAAACTAATGGTGGGAGGAGCTTGACAGCTGTAAGGATGTAAGGAATAAAACACAAGGCAGGATGTGGATGTTCAATTAAGCTGAGTCACAGTTATCCCCTGAGGTAATTTTACTTTGTCAGAATAAAAAGGTTTATTTTCCACTGCTAATGGGTTTTTATCCTCTTAATGAAATGGATAGTCAGCTAAACGATAGCCTGCTTTTAAAATCAACAGTCCTTTCTTTAACAGCCCTTAGATTTAGATCAACTGTAGCTTAGCATGTGACTTTATTCCCAGGGTACATGTTCACTACCGTTTGACGAACACTACAGACTTTTTCCCAAAAACGCTAATCAGAATCTGTTATAAAAACAACATCTTATTAAATGTGTGTGCTTTAAAGGAAACCTTATAGGTGCTGCTGTTAAAAGATGAAGTGGAATGCTCACTGCTGTTTCAGTTGGGTCTTGCACAAATCTGGCTGAATAGAATTCTTATAGCCAGACAACAAATTCTATAGACTTTAAAAAGTATGACAAAGTCTAGGTTATTCTAGGCTATCCTGTTGATTATTTCCCTCAAGACGTATTTAAGGCACGTGTTAGTGCAGCTCACCAAAAACCTTATAAAAATGTTAAAGACAGCTGAACAGAAGCATCCTATGGGGGGTGGACTTCACCCCAGCATGTCAGATTAACCACAGACTACTAATGATTATCCTTATGCCCCACCTGGCCTGCTGCAGACCGATCAATCAAACACACAAATGAAAGCGAGGACTGGCTACAGCTTGATAACAAAATTCGAAATGATCTTCGAACAGCCTGGAAGTTTCAGGTGAGTTTCCTGCTGGACGCGGATTACATATTACAAGTGATGGAGGTTATCGAAGCTGTGATGTTGCACAGCTGTGGGTGTCAATTGACAGGATTAGGATGAAAAGAAGACTAATTAGGATTGTATGATTAAGCACATCAAGAGGATACTCAACCTGCGGAAACAAGCCGTGGTATAGATCAGAACTCCAAAGCAATAACATGATCAAAACTTTTATATCCTTATCTGTGTTTGTGACACAAGAGATCGTCGGAGACGAATACAGCTGCAAGTAAACTAATAGGCAAGGATTAAGGTCAACAACATCATAAACAACAAAAGTACAGATCAAACACTCAACAAGCAGCATGAAACTCAAAACCAAAGACAGCCAATGAATGAAGGCTCGGTAATGACAGGTAAGGCAGACAGAGTGTATACTTCATAATTACAGTGAGTGATTGGATGAATATGAAATTGGGAATCATCTGATGAGCAAGCTGGAGACGGAACTGAAGTGTGGCTGCAGTAAACGGAAATCTATGGCCCTTATCATATGTACTATATTTGACTAGGTATGTACTTCCCGACTGTAAAAAAAGTATGTTTTATCTAGTATGCTTGTGTGGTACAAATAAAATTTGAACATACTACCTCCACCAAGTTGATATTGTCATGTGACATACTGCTCGACGTCACAGCAGCCCAGGTTTAAAGTTCGATAATGTTAAATTTGAATGATAGTCGAGTGCACAAGTATAACCACAAAAAAAATGTGCGTTTGTTGCCACCGCTTCTGTATGTGACGAGTAACCTTTTTCGCAGACTCGTGAGAAAGTAAGGTATATATACGCATGGGTATCTGTGTATGTATGTGTATATATAAAAATGCTAAAAAAATGCTATTTTTAAAAAAGGTTCAGTTCAACGAAATAAACAGAAAAGTTCGACTTAAACCATTCCTAAAACATTACTTTCTTCTTAATTGTTAAAGATAAAATAAGGTTTGTTACAATTTGTACATCGCGATTAAAAAGCGGTCAATCACAACACGTGTAAAGAAAGATGCAGCCTCATGCACAGAGCATGTGTGCGCTATATGGAGCAGCGGCTCTATAAATAAAAGCATAAATACGGTTTATTTTCGAGCTCAGTCAGGCAGGATTTAGGTCAGGCTACTGGAGCAAATTATAACAAAAAAAGGCGATCTTTTCATAAATTAACATTGTCTTTGTCCTACACCTTTGTCTACTTTTACCAGAATGAAAGTGAAAACAAATCTCTCACTCATACTTTTTTTATGTCACGTCCTATGAGATTCCAGTCCTGATCAGATGCCCCTGGTCATTCGCACAAACAGGTTCTATAGCGTTCTATAAGAAACCCTGGAGTTTATGCTTGAAACCATTTTATCTAGATCAGCATATCAGTTCTTACGATTTTAAACCCCATGGGAGGCGAAGCTACGTAGAAGGACTCCAGGTAAAATGCCTTGCTATCGGTCAAAAGCAGGAGTCAGCTTCTATGTCCAGTATTACTGCAGTATGTAAGGCTACTGTATGGATGTATGTTCAATGCACAGGTTCAGAAGGCCAAACACCCATGAGGTTTAAGGTGACTTTTAAAGCTATGTGCTCACTTAATCACTCAAAAGAACGGCCCCGCTTGAGCGGGCCTAATATTATAATTAATTAATTCAGCCAAAAAGGGTATTAAATTTTCGCCCTCTAAGGATATTATCTGAATTCATTGACCTTTTGGAAAAAATGCCTCCTAATTGCGACCAGGTTCTGTTGCATTTGCAGAGTAACTTGTTATTTAGCCGTATCCCCGACTGCCTTCCTCCTTCCGCTGACCGTCATAACGACGCTAGCAAAGAATAAATTTTAAGAGAAGAGGCGTGCTGTTACGATCGGGATGATGCACAATCATCCCTGCCTTATCTCCCATAAGCCAGACTGAAGAGTGAAAACTTTTCCTATTACCTACAGCCCCAACATCTAGATCTGGAGATCCGGTCCCATAGACATGGATCACAATAAAACTGGCATGGGCTGGGGTTCCGGAGCATGAGGCTTAAGACACTGGATGGTTGTTTAAGCAGGTTGGTGTGGTGACAGATTTAATTTTATAAATCAGCAGTTATAAAGGAAAGGATTATATTGTATAATACTGTATAAAACCCTAAGATCAGCAAACGAGTAAATGATATATGAAGAATATGCAAAAGTGGATTTGGAGTTCAGCAGCAGAATGTGAAAGGCTGACTGACGTGCAGTGATTTATGGATCAGTGAGAATGAGGTGTTTGTTCAGAGTAAAGTTTGCACACTTCTTATTTCTTTACATTTTATTTGCTATTCTGAACACAAATGTTTGTTCGCATTAATCTACATTTACATTTGACAGATTGGCAGCAGAATTGGCAGCACAGTAGTAAAGGTGTTAGACTGCTAATTAAGAGATCAGGGTTTGATTACCGGCATCACTAAGTAGCCACTGCTGGGCCCCTGAGCAGGACCCTTAACCTCCAATTGTTCAGCTGTGTGTGTGTATATACGTATGCGTTTATATACGCGTGTGTGTGTATGTATATATATATATATATATATATATATATATATATATATATATATATAGAGAGAGAGAGAGAGAGAGAGAGAGAGAGAGAGAGAGAGAGATAAATGTAAGTCACTCTGGATTAGGGTGTCTTCCAAATGCGCCAAATTTGGACTAACATTTATCGCATTTAACTAAGCGAACCATTAAGGGGTTAAGAGCCCTGCTTGGGACTCCTACAGTGGCAACATAGTTGTTGTTTTTTTGGCTTAAAAATAATTTTTTTGTGTCTTTGTCTTTTGATGTATGCACAGTTAAATATATTAAAGTCATACAAAAATTTTAAAGATGCTTGAACAACAAATTTTTTTCACATAATTTATGGTTATTTATTTGGCAATTTTTTGGGGGGAATAAATCTCTTAATCCATCAACTTCATATTTTTAGAAAATAAAAAGATTAAAGGATGGCTGTTAAAAAAAGTAATCAGACCTCGTGTGATCCGCCTGCAGCTCCTCTACTGTTGCTATAAAACTCTTAGCAGCTCTTCATTTCGGGCTGATGTCACCGTCCTGCTTTATTTTCTCTATTTGTAGAAACTGTTTATTAAACTCTTTACAGACTACGGATTTATCAAGCAGACAAAAGCGTGAATATTTTTTGCTTTTTAAAATTATAGATAAACTGCTGATCTTTTTTTAAGGTTGAATTATAACATTTTATTACATGACAGCTGATAAGTTTTGATCCTTGAATTAAATGTAATGGATATATTATAAACACAGCTACATGCCCAAATGTGTAACCAGCTGTTTTCTTAAGGGCTTTTTTTTTTTTTATCTTTTTCTAAACTGTTCTTTTACTTTATTATAATATAAGATGTTATTTCCCATTGAGTGTAAATCATTTTGAACAATTTCAACTGGATCACAAAAATCTGCTATTTCCACTGTATTTTCAAATCCTTTTTTAGGAACAAAACTATTTTTTACAACCCAAACTTATATAAACAGAAAGATAATAACGTTTGATAAGGTGTGATGTAGGATAAGGTAATATTTATGTTTATTAAGCTACAACAACCAATTTGGACTTCCATGTCGTCAATCAAAGGCCAAAAATAACATTAGTCTCTGTATGTCTGTTAACACCTGCAAAAATAGGTGTTATAACCATTTATGTGGGTTAATTATCTTAGGTGAGGTGTTAATAAATAACAAATGTTTTATACACACAATCTAATTTTATTATTAGTTTTATTGATCATCTGACGTAAAAAACACAAGTTGCTCTTTTGGCAATTTGCAAAAAGTCGATGTAACGTGAGGATAATGTGCTAGAATTTCAAAACATTTTATCGTTTTCTCAGATTGTGTATCTAAAGTTCTTCTTCTGAAGAATAAAGAGGAACAAACCGCTCAGTACTCTCATTCTGACCAAATTTAACAAAACCCAACCACACCCACCACCTCACCTCCGTCTTTTTTTTTTACTTCCAATTATTTCTTTTTTTTCCTTTCTTTTGGTATGAGAATGAGAAGTCTGTTCTGAAGCACTAGATGATTTTATACATTTTTTATAGTTATTTATTTAGAAATAAGTTATATCCTTAGGTTTCTTTGCGCATATAAATCCTCAGAATAAATGCTCAAACTAATGGAAAAGCCCTTTTTTATTTTACACTCCAACGCCGTTCATTTTCTATGACCTGTCCGAGGCTTTTAATAACAAGGTATAATGAAATCTTCCTAGAACTGCATGTCTCATTTTGGACAATGCGGCCTGTGGAGCCGTTACAACGTCCTTCATTATTACTGGATCGCTGCTTATGTGTGAACCACTGCTTCCCCCTATTGGATCTCTGAAAGCAGGTCAGTGCCGTCACTAATGCAGTAGCAGATAAAAGCAGACACTTGGACTGCAGCCATGCTTTTGGTTTGTGTAACTTGAAGCTCTGAATCTCCATTCGGACACAGTCCCAGGAAAACACGGCTATATGAAGTACACAAAAAAATGACAATTTTGCACAATACGTTTTGCAGTTCCAGTGGCTGCGATTTAAAAAAAAAAGTTTTAGCATTTACTAATGAGTGTCATGATTTCATAAAGACATGGTAACTAGTTTGACTAAGAGATTCTTGCCACTTCAAGTGGAATCGTAGTGGGAACTCCCGTTCCTTTGGGGTAGAACATAGTCTACTAATACCACTCGGAATAAAGGAATGGATTCACTAAAGACATGGCGCTCTGATCTCCAAGGTCATACCCTGGTTTTATATGACCTTAGGGCTAATCACCCAAGTGTGGTACTAAAAGAAGTCCATTGTGGCAAAAATCCATGCTTTTATTCTCGACCGCTTGCCCATTAATTGCTCGCTAGTCGATTTGATCTTCCCATTTCGCGAACGGTGAAATGGCCTCTTATTTCATCACATTCCGTCCATGTTGCTTTAATTAGACCTAGGCAAGATGAAGAAAGGATCGACGGGTCAAAACGACGACTCATTCTGAGCAAGGTTTGATCTGCGTGTAATGAAAGCAAGTGCGTCTCCTCAAATCTGGACACCCGCGTTTAGTCTTCAAGCCCTTACTTACTCTCCTAAAGGAAATGGGTTCATAAAAAAAAGAGCTAGAAAAGGTACAGATTATACTAAAGGTCCTTGAAAAACAAGGGACCCAAGGGAACCCTCAAAAAGAAAAATTTCTTAGCGCATTAACCTGTCGGGGGACCTTAAAGGCCCAAAAGGTCTCCATGTGAAGAATAATATTCACTGCCTTTCTGCCAATTTGGGCTTCCCTCTGATGCTGAATCGAGAGAGCGATTAAATATGTAGTGGAAAAGTAGGTGAAGTCACCGAGCGAGTACCTATGAGACAAAAAGCACAGTAAAGCACTGACCTTTCCGAGGGAAAAAAAAGAAACTCTTCCTTTTAGCTTCTTGACACAATACGGTGCACGTCAATTCGCACCTTTATTATTCCCTTTCTAAAGATTTCAAGCGCAGACAGGGGCCGTGGTTCTGTCAGCCTCATTAAAATAAGCCACGACAGGTGGGCAGGTACTGCTATTGATCATGGAGGATGTGTGAGACGAGGACAGCACTATATAACGAACACATAACTTTCAGTTCTGCTATGAAACCTCACATTTCCACGAGGCACGTGTCAGGCCTGAAATACTGCCTGTCGATCCTCTGTCACGAGATCATAAAAAACGGCCTGTTAATGGACGTGCCAGGATCAATAAGCAATATCTAAAGTTTTAAAACAAGACACTATGCGCAAACTTTTACTGACTTCACAATGTCACTCGGTGTTAATAAAAGTTTCTAGCATCTTTGGATGAGAAGAGATAAATCTGTCCCGACCTGTCAAGTTTTACATCCCTAAGCCCCCCTCCCCCCTCCCACCCCGCCCTCTTGATCATTTTGATGTGTGCCTATTAGGAATGAAAATGAGAGGCCTCACGCGTCCAAGAGCTAAATTACCTCAATCAGCAGCCTTTCGACCCCTTGATCCTTTGCTGGTAGGGGGTGCGATGACATACCCTTCCCAGGGGAACGCTCAGGGATGAGAGAATAGAGAGACGGCAGAAGAAAAGTGACAGATTATAACTGAGAAAGGCAGAAGGCAAGTGCATCAATAAAATAGCTGGAAGGTAGAAATGGCTGAAATGCAGAAAATGCATTAGAAGTAAATTAAATACAAAATGTTAAGTTATTTTTTCAGACATTTTACTAGATTACAGAGTTCAATTTAGAGGCAGTGGCGGCTCAAATGGTGAAGGTTGCTGATTGTAAGACCAGCAAGACCCGGGCTTAAGTCCCACCACCACCAGTCATCCACTGTTGGGTCGTTGAGCAAATAGGTCCCTTAGCCCCTTACTGCTCCAGGGGTGCTGTATCATAGCTGACCCTGCACTTTGACAGCAACCTTCTAAGATGGGATATGCAAAAAAAAAATAAAAAATCTAATTTCACTGTGTTGTAAACTATATGTGACCAAGACATTTGCATTTAACAGAGCCAACATTTTAAACAATTGGGTACCAATGTGTCGCATCATTTTAAACTCATCCCCAATGCAGAACAATTAGAGGAAACTAAATAAATGGTAGCAATTTACACGCATAATTTCTTTTAACAGACATCGGTGATCATAAAGACTGATTTAATCAATTTTGCCGCCTAGTTAATATAATCCCAAGGTTATGACTTTCCTGCCTGGCTTCTTTTAAACATTATAACAAAATGTCATATCATTCCACTCACTGACTCACTTGACGAACTGTCACATCAACATTATGTGACCCTGACATTCCACAAGCACCCTGAGCAAGAACACTCCAAAGTGAGGAACTCAAACCTAAAAAAAAGGAACGACATTATGAAAAATTGTAAACAAAGCGGAACCAGTAGGAAGTGTAAGCAAGTTTTACAAAACAACACACAAAATTAGCAGTCAGTTTGCCGCCAAATTCCTCGTATAATCATAAGATAAATATCTGCTGTAAATCAACTATCCGATTAGTCCACATTTTATTAATAGCGAATGAAATAAATGAATTTATTTAGATGAAGTTTTTAGTTAAGGCCTTGTGGTCTTATAGACATGCTTGTCTATGACTTTCTTTCTAATCTCCTGAGACAACTCTGTCCTTCGCTTTCTGTGGTCCATGTTCAGTGTGGTAGACACCATGTCACCAAACAGGACAAGGACTATTTGTCACCCTTTAAACAGGCAGACTGACTGATTACAAGACACCTGTGATGCTAATTAGAGGACACACCTTAGTTTAACATGTCCCTATGGTCAAATTATTTTCAATCTTTTCTAGGTGTACCATCATTTTCACTAATAGAACAGGCCTGATTTAATAGTTTGGTTTTTAAAATGATTCTGTTGAACAACAATTCAAAAGCAATTTCTGATTTGCATTGGTTAATTTTGTAATAAATTTTAATTTCAAGTTATTTTACTGACCATTGTGGGTTTTTCATTAACAGAGGGGTGCCAACAATTTTGTCCACGTATATGCAAATAATGGCCCTATTATGCATGACTGACGGTATACGACGCTCATAATTTCCATCTTTGATATAGCGCACAAAAACTTTACTAGCTTTTGTTATGGTATGGATCCAGCTTGGTCTGAAAAAGGAGTTTTCAGTAAATCGGCAAAAGACCTTGGAAATTTCCGACAAACGCTGGAAGAAGCACCAGGCTCATTGCTAGACCCAGAGTGCCGGTTGCTACCGAATGTCAAAATTTGATTGGCTGATAATTCTGTCGCTAAAATTTGTAAAAAATCAGATGTGATGTCTTTTGACAAAACAAAAAGGCCCACGACCGTTTTAAATGTAACATAGTTCCAGTTCGCACAATTTTATTTGTTTAACAGAGCCAGAAGAGACGGAACCTGACGTTTACAATCCTGACCAGCATGAAACAGTTACTGAAGAGGAATTATTGCATCAGAGTATTTAAGATATTTTATTTTTACAGGGAAACACAAGTCTGTGTTCTATCAACACTGGCAGTCGTGGACATCTTATTAATGTAAATTCCACACATACAGTGCACAAATTATTCCAACTGAATACAACCTAACAGAAGAAATGATCTTCTGAGGCCGCCAGACTTCAGCAGTTCTACGCAGTTCCACAACAAATGGATGCTTTTTCGCCGATATTCCGCACTCCCATTCTCATGTCCGCTTCGGTTCAGTGTCACTCAGAAGCACAACAGATATTTCTCTCACACAAAGAATAAGCAGAAGAGAAAGTGCGCACTAGATAAAGGGGGGTTGAATTCAAGCGAAGGAACCATAACACCTCAGCGATTCAAATCTATAGGGATTTATTAGATATGGCAGTCAATTAGCATCATAAAGAAGGAGTGGAAACTATTGGTGCGACCAAGCTGGGACCTGGGATAGCTTAAAGACACAGCGACAGGAAATAAGCCGATTTACTTCATCGTGCCTGAAAAAGGGCAGTTTCAATAAAAAGTGCTAAAGATGCTACAGTAATTAGACCTTTTACAGAAATAGGGATTTAGGCGTTACAACTGAGGAAGGATGATGAACAAAAAAGTTTTTTTTACTGACCAAGCCAGATTAGGAACAGAAGACGACTTTCAGCACCCTTTCTCCAAAGAGAGACCCAAAGGTTTATACATACACAACAGCATGAGAGGGACACCATGTATACAATACAACCGAATTCAAACTAAGGTCGTCCAATTTATCGGTTTTGACGAACGGTACCAATTATTGGCACCGAAAGGTGATAGAAGTATCGGTATCGTCATAACTCCCCACAGATAGTTATTCCTGATTGCGTCTGTAGCTGAAGTGGCTAAAAAAGGGTTCGTTGTCATTATATAGTGCCAGAGACAACATATCTATGACAAGAGCGTCCTCTAGAGGAGGAAGTCACTGATGGTAAATGCATTTATTTCCTGACACGCTTCTTTTTCACTATGTTCACATGGAAGGTTTTTTTCCTTTTTTTAAAAAATCGGTATTCAAAATTGCAAGTGAAAAAAATGAAGTAGCAGGAAGAGGCAGTAAATCAACTTTTCATAGAGAAATGTTTTCTGTATCGAGACAAATCTTTTGCAGTGTCTTAAAAGGCCTTGAACTGATTCGTTCGAAGACACTGATCACACTAAATTCTTGATTTCTTTCATTTAGTATCTAATGTAAAAGCCAGTATCGGTCGACCTTTAGATTTTATTATATTCTCCTTTCCTCTTGTTGCTTACTGGTCGAGTAACTAAGGAAACTCGATATAGATGGATTATTTTATATATATTTACGCTCGCCGGTGTCATTCGGTGACGTCAGGATGGGTTTCCTTTGCCGTCTTATTATACAAAGTTTTTTTCTTGCCCCCTCTGTCTCCTCTGGCTTGCACATTATTAATGCATCAAGCTAAATGTTCTTACTATAAAACAGGATTTACGATTATTTAATTAAAGCACAACCTTTAAAATGTAACAATCACAAGCCAAATTTTTATAACCATCATTAAAATATATATATATATAAATTTACACACATCTAAATACATTTTACTGCACACACACATCTATTTTCGGTCCCGACGTTGAGGAAATGTTTACACATTCGCTAAACTGCACATACATACATACAGCTGTTGTATACATTTGTTCAGTTTTATGTCATTAAAGTATTTTAAAGACTTTTTTATTTAATCAATACATTTATAATATTACATTTTGGTTTTATAAATAAGGGAAAGGTTCAAAAACGGATTGAGGCGGGTTTGTTCGACACACACCGATGACATCAGATGGTTATGATTGGTTAATTGAAATGTAGATCCAGGATTAATAAAGGATGATAATAACCCAGGATCACATCCTACTCGGAAAAATCACATCCAGTAGTGTGAATTTATCGTTTATAGCAACACAATCTGATTAAAGAGGAAGAACTGCATTTACACTTCCAGATTAACTGAATCAGTCGGTTTCCTCACACAGATTGTGTAGGTTTGTATCTAAAAGCTCCTTCTGTAATCAGAAACCCTGTCCTGTGCTCCTTTTAAGAAGAGGACGGGTTTCTTCCTCACAGGAAGTGTTTTTATCTCCTCTGTTTACAGTAAAGCTCCTTAAAATCCCCGTACAAATGTAATTTATTTTAATTCAGGAGGAAAAAGGTGCATTTCCAGTTCTTTATCTGAGCCTGAACTTTCTCACACTGTGATAACTGACTTTGCCTTCATGTAAACAATTCCTCTGTCCTAGGGTAATTTTTTTTCTCTTGTGCCCCTGCGATCTTTAATCAGCACTTTGAATTCACATGAATTCCCTCCGTCATGCTTTCTTTCCGTTTTTAAAGACTGATTAGTTTAAATAAAGCAGCAGAGTCGGCCTCAGTGTCTGTTCAGGCTCTGTGTGTGTGTGTGAGGTGGGAGTGTGTATAGCTGAGCCACATGCGACTTTATTTCTCATCCTATTTTAAGTCTTCCCCTATGCGGGATAAACCGCCCTAATAAAATGGTATTTAAAAATAGGTTAATTGCATCGCAGGTCTATTTCTGGGATTGTTACATGGGGAATAAATGAGATGATGCTCTTAGCTGGAAAAGGAGCAAAAAGAATTTTATGAGTCTCTACTGCCCTCTACTGGAGCCGCAGGGAAAGAGCAGCTCTGTGTCTATTCGAGTAAAGATGATTTTCCACTTGAATCTCTAAGACTAGGAAAATCAATCGGACACGCCGAATAAACCATGATGGATGCTGGAATTAGAGCTTTAAATCTAATTCACTCTGTGTCTCTTTTATTTTAAAAATATTTTTTTTCATTTACAAATTTCCCCCAAACTAATAAAAACAAAAATATGATTGTCAAATTATTTTCAGTCAACAGAAACAATAAAATCTTACGATTATTTAACATCTAAAAAAATATAGCCAAATATAAACATTTTACTTTCTGCGCATTAAAAAAAAACCTTACAGAGAACCACCAGCGTTTTAACTCCAGTGTTTCTCCAGCTAACAGGAAACCTTTCCACAACTTTCACTAACGTTCTTTAAACATTGTGTAAATGTTAGGACAAAACGTTCTTATGACGTTATTCGTAACCATAAAATAACATTTAAACAACCTTTCGAAAATTTGAAAAATTGACCTTTGACCTTGACCTTTTTTTACGTTTTAAAACATAAATCGAAAGTCTAAAAAAAAAACGTCCTCCTCACCAATGCATTGTGCCAGTTACTCTATAACGCCACTAGGCGGCACTGTGTTCAGCGTTATTTGTTAGACACGATGCAATTAAGTCCAACACATAACGCGTAGCACAGTGCCGCCTAGTGGCGCTTTAAAGTAACTGACACAATCAAGGAAGATCAGATCTAAAACAATATGGCTAAAACTACTGCCAATGGCGGAGGAGGAATTACTGTTTATCCTGGAATTAATCTTTACGTACCTTTAACTGAATCCGGACAGAATATTAAAACGATCCGATGCGGATTTCCTCTGTCTGTCTTATAAAGGAAAATAAAAGCGCTGTCCGAAAAAAACAACGGCGATAAAAAAAAAAAGTTTAAAAAATATATATATAACAAACAAGAGCAGCAGAAACTAATTGGACGGTAAAGAAAAATTAAGCGGTATTATAAACAACGACACTAATTAAAACTTCGCGGCAAATAATAAAAAAACAGGAAGTACTTCACAGGAAACGGGGCAAACGAGTGTTTAACCTACAACATTTTCCGACATGTCGAAAAAGACGGAAGTCGAACTGACAAATACAGTTAATAATAAAAAGACATAAATAAAAAAAAATAACACAAATTTACATCCCGGTTATATATTAATGTGCATTTTGTGCAATGTAATTATAAGGCTTTACAATAATGTATAGTTATAGTTTCATCACCTAGCTCTATTTTAAATTAGTTTTGTTCATTACATAGTTGCATTTCTGAATAAAACTTAAGTAAACTTTTTAAATATTTTAATTTATTTTAAAACATTTGTGTAGTGTAGCGCTTAGAATTAAAGCGTATGAAAATTAATGTAAAGGTTTTTTATATTTTAATTAAGTAAAATATTTAGAGATTAGAAAAAAAAATACTGGTAAAAATACTAACAGTTTTTTTTTTTATGTAACTGCTAAAATTGTACAGAATAAAGCATTGCTTGGCTGATGATAGTGTTATAGATTAGCCGTATGTGATATGACTGCAACACAATACAGTTCGATTCGGAAGTAAAGCAACAGATGTTTTCTCATTATTTCCCCTCATTACTTCATTACTTCACTCAGATAACTACGGTTTTTGATCATTTCGAGGTTTCGTACATAAAAGTTGCCAAAAACGTATTTCCAGACAGGAGTCTATGGCTTTATATCCATCATTACACTGGTGGGGTGCAGTCAGGGCAAGCAAGGTCTTTTCTGCTGCCTAAACACTATCAGAATCACTGACCTACATTTACAACCTAAATTCTAATATTTGTTCAATTAAATTGTATTAATTTCTTTAAAGTTTATTCTTTTCATTTTGTAGCGTCCAGTTAGATTTTAGTTTCTATGTGCTGCCAAAATCTAATCTGCCAAAGCTTTCAGAATCAGTAGTGCTCCCATGTCACTTAGGCTATATTAGTAGTGGCAGTTTGCTAATTGGTTAATATTATTAAAGACTTTAACCAATTATATTTTTAAACCCATCTCCCGAGGCCCGCTAGCTGGTGCGTGATGACATCAGCATTATTCCGTCCTTGATTGGGCTTACCTCTGGAAATAGCAAATTCTTACGGGGAAGATGCCACACAAATGGCTGACTAAGAGGGAAGATTAACCTTTGCTCTGGGACAGACTAGCAAAACTTTGTTCGTCACAATGATGGTAGAACTTTTTGACGAAGGAGGGAAATTAACTTGTCTCGAACAAATAGAAAAATGTTTTTGAGGAGAGGTCGAGGTCAGATAACCCCAATGCTAGCTAGCTTGTCTCAGCCAGGAAAAGAGTTTGTTAACCACTTTCAGACCAGTGTGCCGACCAGTAACTCTGGCTTACAGCCTTTAAATGTATTATATATTTTAATTTTTATGTTTCTGTGATGTTATATTAATATTAAGCGCTCCAGATGTTGTATGTGGTACAGCTGTGGTTGTAGTGTAGAGGTTTGGAGTCCTAACAGGGTTTCTTGCTTTAATAAAAATGGTTTTCATCCTCAATACGGGAAATCTCTCTCTGTCTGCAATGCCACGGTTATATTGTGTTTATGTTTAGTATTGATGGTTTCTATAATTGCACTGTGATAGTGGTGGTTTTAACTGGTGTTTCAGTCGGGTAAATCCCCACTGAAGGCCCAGGTACTAAATGTACTAAGTGTACACCTGGTCATCACAGCAATGTTTGCTTGTTGAATATCTAATTCTTGTGTCCCTTTTTGCTTTGATAAAACTCTAAGTATTGGAGCAAGGCTGTGTGTATTTGTGTTTAATCGTTCATTAATCGGTTATTCGTTCAGACACTAATGTCAGGTATGGCGGTCTGGGGTGCAGTCTGTGTTCCTGTTTATACCAAAGGATCTTCACCCATAACACATGCCGTGTCTTTATGGAGCTCAAGCATTGTTCTGCTTGTTTTTGTGCCTCTGTGTAAAATAATAATGCAACAGCATATAAAAACAATAACGCACATCTTCCCAAAACATAAAAACACACAATTGCATGTGAGATTCAGGGGTACACAAACTTCTGGCCAAACGATAAAATCAGTTGAAAAATGTTTTTTTTGATTATTTTATTTTTAAATAAAAAAAAAATAGTTTTCTTCACATTATACTGTCAGGCCAGAACAATCAATCAATAACACACAACACAACTCTGATGTATAATTATTTAAATACATTTAATGATAGATTTTATTCAATTTCATGAAACTTTACAAGTTTAAAATTAAAAGGTTTTTTTTGGATGTGTTCACTAAAATAGTAACAATAATTGAAATCACCATCTGCCTTGCTATCTGAAGTAAAGACATCATGCCTTCAATTACAGCAAACCTCATCATTCTTGGAAAAACAACATAACATAACATAACATAACATAACATAACATAACATAACATAACATAACATAACACCAACATTAAAAAGCGAATTCGAGCTAAATTAAAAAAATCTTTATCACTAAAACAGAACAGCTTCGATCTGTTTTACTGCACCAAGTCAAAGATTTGCGTAGGCTAACAAAACAACTCGTGAAATTAAACGTGGATAAAACTGGATGTGGATAAAACTGGATTTAAAAGTCTGAGGAAATGCGGGTCATTGTAAGAACATTTTAAACGCTGAGGCAGTTTGTCTTTAATGACAGTACACGGGGTATAGTCTTAAAAAAAGGGGTAAAAAAAATTATGCTGCTTTACATAAACCTACAATGTTTTGACTGTACAACAGGAAAAAAAAAATCACATTTACAAAGTTTAAATTAAAACAGAATCATCTCATTCTATATATATTTATTTTTGAATAACTATGTTAAAAATATCAAATCAATATAAAAACATGATGCATGTTCCTTTTAAAAGCCTGATAAATTCTAACAACAAAAATATATTATATGCCTTTGCTGGCCATGTACAATAAGGCTAGTGGTTTAAATATTTTATATTTAAATGGTTTGGCACAGAGATATAGCAAAGGTCATTTTTGGAAGATCGAATAAAAATAAAAAGTTACATACAATAAAAATACACTTAAGTGGCATATAAAATCTTAATAAATCATCTATTATAAAGCCATTAAATTATAATAGTTTTTTCAGTGCTTTGGGGAAAAAGAAAGAAAATTTATATATATATATATTATAGTTAAAATTGCACATTAGATCTTTGCCCTTGGGTCCTCAGGCAGAGAGGAAGTGCAGATAAGTGAGGCGCAGATTCTGTTTTGGGTAAAATGACCTGAACCACCTTTAAATCTTTCTTACATCTGATTTCGTTTTTTTCTAAAAAAAACTTTAAAAAAAAAAAAAGAACAAAACCTTTTACTTATATCACAAGAAATTATGTTCGGGTCCTTCAGGCTTGAGTAACAAAGGTAAAAGAAAAGAGATAAAAATGACGGTCTCATAAACTCGCATGCAAAAAACACATGCATGCAGAAAGGAGTGTATGAATCAGGAGCATGTGTGTGACAGCAGTTTCTATTGCTTAGAACTAGGATGAAGGTACTGTAGCCTTGTTGCTATTATAGTAGATCAAAAACACAAAGTCAACAGGTGAAAGAGGTGAACAGAACTGGAGGGTAAAGCTGACACCGATTCGTTTTAATAATTCACATCATTTTTATCTTAGCTAAGAAAGTTAAATCGCTGGATTAACACACCGGGCTTCGAGGCTCCTTAATCATCCTTCTACACTAATCACCTACGGCACCAAGATTAAAACCAAGCCTATTTAGTACACTACTGTATTTCCCTAGGTATTACTTGTTATGCCAAGGATCAACTTTGAAAGAGTAATAATACTTTAGGTACAGTTTCATTAATGGGGTGGTAACACTTTAATAAAAAAAATATTGAAAAAAATGAGGCAAAATCAAAATAATGATAAACTACAGTAAGGATTAAGCTACAGTAATTTTTGTGAATTAGGGACACCAGCGCAGAGCTTCCATCATCCCAAATATTTACAGCTATATAGACATTGAAATTCTGGTATATATATATATATATTTTAAAAAATTTAAGTTCTATACTGGATTTAGAAAGGTTTTACATAAGGCTCTTCAAATAAAAAGGTTTTTTTGTTTGGGATGATTTCCCTGATATAATTTCTGTTCCTAAATGCCTGAGAGAAAGCTGCCTTTGACGATAAGGTTTCTAACACAAACTGGATGCCTTTCCAGCTATGATCCCCTTCCTTCTTCCGCTTTTTTTTAATGCTTAAGGCTAATAGTATGGCGCTGAAAAAAGCTTTGTGTTGTTAGAGTGAGAACTAAAACATTTCCTGCTGCTTTTTTTTTATAACCTTTTTGGATTTTGAATAGTAGTACTGGCATGTCAGCTCTTGCTTGTATTTTAAATATATCACTATGAACAATGAGTAAATATTTAATTATGTGTATGTATAGTGTATAAATGGTATGTGAAATAATTTGGCTAAGGGAAATTAATTGGTTTTGTTGACTGCCAGTGTTAGGAGTACCCTAAAAATAAACTTCATATAAAAAGTCGCATGTGCCGTTGGCATTTATGTTTTCACAAAACCGCTGTGTGTATGTGATACTATTTGTGCTGGAGCCTTTTCACAGTATGTCCGTGTCGTCTATGCTGAAGCTGCTCCGGCGGCTGCTGTCCACAGACGCCTCAGGCGACATGGTAGAGAGCAGTGGGTCTGCGCCGAGTGGGGACAGCGCCTCGTCCATCCAAGCCATTTCGCTCTTATTGCCTGTGTGGCCCATGGTGCCACCAGCTGTACCCCCTAAACAGCTCAGATCTCCCAGACACCCCATTCCATCTGCATAACTTGGCATGCCACTATCGCACAGGTCCAGTGAGTGGCTAAAGTCGAAGGCCTGAGTGCTGCCTACGGCCGAGTACTGCAGCGGTGGCTGGGAGTGAAGCTGAGAACCCTGGGAGTGGAGCTGCTGAGAGTGGAGGTGTTGGGGATGAAGCTGTGGGGCCTGAGAGTGGAGCTGAGGGGGCTGATGGGGAGGAGGTCGCTGGTGGAGAATGTCGTCGGGGCTGTTCTCCTGCTTCACAAATGGGTTCTGGGTTTCAATGTTGTTCAGGCCTGACGGCGAATTGCTGGGCAGACCGTGCATCCGGGCTTGCATCTCCAGCTCCTAGTGCAAAAACACAACAGTTTTCATAGTAATGTAACTAAAACGTTACTAAAAATGTCTATTGCCATTTATTTTACTGGTTACATGGACAAGTTTTTTGTTTTTGTAATTATATACCTGAATACGGAGCCACAGTTGCTTATTGACCAATTCCATCCTCTTGAAGTTGCTCTCCACCTCCCTGGTTCTCTGTACATCCTTCTGCATCCGTTTAATGTACTCCACTGAGGCCCGAAGAATAGTGCCCTTGTTCCAACGGACGTCCCTAAGGTAAAGACAGGTTGTCTTAATGCCACAGATCTGACTGACTGCGTCTGGCTGAGATATTTACGTTTCTGTTGTTGAATCACTGCAGTGTTTGGAGTTACTGTTTTTTTTTAATTATTAATAACCTTCTTCCTCATACACTTTGAGCAGTCTCTTATTACATATACTATTTATATCCTTTTTAAAGACTATAAGGATATATATGAATCTAAAAAAACTGTATTACTTGGAACTTCTTTAACCATAAGGCATGCATGACTGGCTGAAAATGGACTTACAGGTCATTGGTTTTGGGAATCATTGTGCCCAGCTCCTTGATGCGGTCATTAATATTAAACCGCCTTCTCCTTTCAACTAAAAGATAAAAGAAAGTGGATTACAGCAAAATCATTTATTTATGATCTATAATTGGGCTGTGTGTTGGCAAGCGGCTCACAATACAATACATGGGTCAGGATATATCACGATATATTGCAATACATTCGAAAAAATTGTTGAGAAAGATGTTCAACATGCAGTGAGGTATTTAACTTTAACATCAACGTAGATCAGTTTAAAAATGATTTAAATATACATATTAGTCTATAAACCATTCATTATAGTCATATCAACCATTCATTTTTATGAAAATTCAATGTTAAGTCAAAAAAAGACATCATAGCATTTTTAGCTTCATACACTTGATGTTATTGTTTATTTTCTTTAAGTTTAATTGTGCTATATTTTTTTTATTTACGTAAAAACGACTAAAGAATTATAGCTGAAATCTATATTTATTTCTAATAAATTTGTATTAATTCATGTAGCATCTAAAAATGTTACATACAATTTTATACCTCCATAATAATAATTATTATAACTATCATTATTATTATTATTATCAGTATTATTATTATTATTATTATTATTGTCTTGCTTCAAGCCCTAGCTGACTGTTTATGTTTCTTATTTTCCTATAGGCTACTTAAACAGTAAACATAGTCGATCCTAATTTGCTTCTTTTTATGACAAAAGGCCAATCAAATGCCATGACATCAACCTCTGAAGTATGTTCCACAGCTTAAACTTTTTTAAAAATGAAATTTGGTGTGGAAAAAAAAAAAAAAAAGGATTCTGTGATTGACTTAACATCTTCTGCAAAAGAAATGTACAGTCATATAAAACGATTTTCAAGATTTGTAAAAAAAACCTGGGGAATATCTTTAACCCTGTTGATTTAAAAAATGTGGCTTTAAGCATAGGCCGTATTTTATGATCTCATACTATAAGCAGTGCATTTGCAGTAAGGCATTGATAGAGCATTATATATGATGCTATTATAGGGTCCAAAGCCATCGGGGTTGGACTGTAGCATTCCTATTGCTTATTGCACCCATTCACTACCTGCAAATTGTTGCAGGCAATTACATTTTAATGCCATAGCAGCGGAATTGGCCTGGGTTAACGATACACCAAAGTGTTGTATGGAGTCAGCTAAATTTGCCCAGAGGTAGTAGGGGGAGGGGTTGGGAAAGTGGTAAAGGGGGGTTTGGGCAGGGTGAAAATGGGGCCAATGTACTTTAAGCCAGGAGTGCTTGTAAAAGTCCAAGAACATTAAACTTACTCAGGTTGTGGTTGTCTTTCTTCTGTCTCTCCTTGGCTATTGCACGGGCTTCAGCATCTTGAAGGAAAAGTAAGCAGCATGATTGTTGATCATGGTTTTACAATCTCTCAAGGATCATAAGATAACCCACTGCACTACCCACTATAACCTATTTAAAGCAGTGATATTGTTATATAAAACCTGATAATACAGACTTGACACAGGCAGCTATCATGTTTTGTGATTATGAATTTGCTACTGCACAAATTATACAGGGTGTCCCATAAGTTTTCATACATGATTAATATTGTTTTGAAAACACATTTGGATGCATGTCCTTCACTGCTGAAGAACATGTATAAGCACAGCTGGAGTTATACTTGTAATGGCGTTAGTGATACGTTCCTTGAAATGATTTAGGTTTTGTATTTATATATTTGATACCCCATGGTCTTCAAATTCTCCCAAAGGTAAAAATTAAGTGGGTTGAGATGTGGGAAAATGGTTTTCAAAAAAAAAATTTTTTTCCTATCTATGGAAACTAATGGGACACCCTGTAGAAAACACAACAAAGACATACAAAACAGCTAGAATTAAGCATAATATAAAAGCTTGGTTGTGCTTGGTCCCACCTGTTAGCTCTCTTTTGTGATGTAGGTTGGCAGGACAGGAGTTGCTAGTCATGGCGATGGTCGGACCCGACATGCCAGGCCCGGTGTACACGTCCAAATGGCTGCTGGACAGAGGAAGCTAGAATAGACAAACAAACAATACAGATACTTTTAGTGGTGTCTAGCACACTGTTTAATAGTACAATCAGCTCAGGATCTAGGAATAGTATGAAGCTGAATCCCTGTTCATGTGGGTATAAATATTCCAATTCAATTCTATTCTATTTATGTAGCACTTTTAACAATGGACATTGCCTCAAAGCACCTCTACAGAACATAGGTAACAATACAAAAGTCCATGATTAATGTTAGTAAGAAAATCAAAAAATGTTATCAAAAACATCTCTAACAACGTCCCCAGTAAGCAAGCCTGAGGCGACCATGGCAGACAAAAACCCTTAGATGGTACGAGGAAGAATCCTTGAGAGGAATCAGACTGAAAAGGGAACCCATCCTCATTTGGGTGACTCAAAAGCTAGTCATTGCTCTTACCAATGCCAAGAAGATGTTTACTGAAAAGGTATTTTAGACAACCAGAGGACGTTTATACTATTAATTGAGTGACAAAAGAGAGAAGAGTCTAGACACAAGTCAAGGAATTCAAGCTGTGCTGGAGGCTTGAAAGAAGCGTGATGCAGAGCAAAGCTGCATCCAGGGAAGGTATGGTCTAGTCCATTGGTGGCTTTGGAGACATGCATCATGTTTGTTTCAATGCTTTCAGGTGCATGTTTGATGCATGTTTTAATGATGGTACCAGCCTTGCAGGAGGTGTTGATGGTATTTTTTTATGGTGTAATATCCAGTATGACCTTGTCATATCATGATTGCAGGAAGCCCAATAAACGTGGATCTTTAGTGTCGAGTTGTAAAATTGACAGTCAATGCTGATACACTACTAAAACACAGCATTTTTTTTGCTCCAGAGGTGAGAGCAATGACTAACTTTCACAGATATAACTGAGGACCCTTATCGTTTTATATACCCTGTATCTTTTATATACCCTGAATAGCTCAATATAATTCTTAGTAAGTGAATGCGCAGCTTCTAATGAGCCTTGACTGACAAGACAGCCTTCGGTAGCCTAAGATAACTTATCGCACACGCTACCGAAGACCACAAAGACAAACAAACACATAAATCAACACTAAACAAAGGAGCAGGAAAATGATCAAAATGGTAAATGTAAAAAAGTTTACATTTACATTTAATAGAAAAGGTGACTAACTGATATTTATCAAACAACACTTATTCCTGGATCCCCACACGAGCACTGTTTGATGCTAATGTTTAATAAGTAAAAGTGAGCATGTTTCAGTAAACGCTTATAAAGGGGAACACTGGGTTGGATTTTTGCCTAGTTTTGTCTTTCTTTATTGGTCAGACTCACCAGCTATATCAAGGGAGGACAAACAAGCCGCCACTAATTTTGCTGACACAAAAGAATTACGGTTAGTCTTAGTCTGCACTTAAAAAAAACAACAAACTTTCATCAACCCACCATTTAACAAGTACATCTTGTCAAGAAAAAATCTTTCATTCGCAAAGTGCGTACAGGCATTGACATCATTTAAACCTATCGTCCCAATTTTTATTTCTAGACTGTAAAAAACATACAACTGCAATACAATCCATTGCTCTTTCTCTTTATTTAATGTGTTTTATATATGCAACAACAAAATTCTTGTCTCTTTTATACCCCCTGCATACAGACCTACTGAATTGTCTTAAGCAACATAGAGCAAAGATCAATCCTCAAAACAGGAAATAGCTCCTAAGCACTCTGATGAATTGAAAAGCTAATCAATTGGCGATCAATGTGCAGGAGGGTCAGAGCAGACCACAGCAAAAGAAAAAAAAAGCAAAAGCTTGATAACAGCACAACATCGATTTTTTTTAAATATATACATTTAGTTGTTTTTGTTGGTGCCAGATATATAAATTTCATATAAGTTCAGAAACTAATAATAATAACACGTAACTTATCAAAATTATTAGGAAGGTAAAGACGAAGGTAAAAGACTAAACTGCTACATGCTAAATCATAAAATAAAAGCACTTTACAGCTCTGTGCTGTACAGATAACAACACTTTCCTCCTTTTCATCAGCAGGCTAAAAAATCAACCAGTGACCAGACCAGCCTTACCAGCTGGAGTTTCTCGCCGTCAATCACCTCTACAATGGCGTAGGTCTTGTTCATGTCCTTCATGCTAGCGGCCGAGTCTCTCATAGCTGCCTGAGCCGGCTGTGTAAGCGACTGAACCAACTTTCTGCAACTTTTTCTTTACCACAAAAAAGTGAACTTTCCTCTATCTGGACTTTCAGCCCTGCCCCCCCCCCTCCTTTAAAGCCTACTCACCTCCTTCTCCTCCACCTCCCCAATCCCAACCTAATGCCTTGTAAACAAGTTGAACTCTAACTGGAGTAGGCTTAATTGTTAATGCTAAGCAGTGCTTTTGAAATACAGAAGAGAACATTTTGCTATTCCAAGTGATCATCCTCAGGCATCTACTGTTCCATGGTGTAGAAATGAAAAATAAGCTGTTCTGAAGTGTGTGTGCATCAACAAAACAGTTGCATCATCATACTGTAGTTCACACTTTGTATAAAAAGAGTCTGTGCTCAAGCTATTCTCAGAAATTATTTATGACAACCAACAAAGCTGCTTTTATTCTTTCCTTAAGCTCGATGTCATCTAGTCAACAAATGATTCATCCCCAAATGGCTGAGTCACCACATGGACGCAGAAGATTTGAAAATAGTCTCTAGTGAGAAGTGGTCATTTATGCTTACAGTGTCTCTGGCTTTATCAGTCCATTTTCCATTTTCTACACGATTCATTCAGTTGCATTTTCAATTTATACAAAAGGGCTGAACAGACTAAAATGTGTGTGTGTGTGTGTGAGAGAGTGTATCCCACAAAATCCCACAACCAAAGCAAACTCTTCACTTACTGTGTTTGGCATCTGCACCACAGGGTCAGGATAATTTTGTAGGTCATCATAGCTGGATTGCATGCTAATGATGTCCTCGATCACTTCCTCCATCTGCTTGAAAAATATGTAGCGCTTAGTTAAAATAATGATTTTTAATTTATTATGGTTTAAAAATGGCAGTATGATGTACAAATTGTGTAATGTATATCATATAATGAGGCAACACATACATTTCTAGAAAAGATTCTTCTTTACTCTCTCTCTTTCTTTCTCAACAGATTTACAGTAGCTCCCAGTTATCTGTCTCAGAGATGCTGTTTCTATATGACCACAAAATCAACTCACCATACTGAAGACTTAAATTTGAGAACACCAAAAAGACCAAAGTCTGCAGAGTTCAAAAGGACTCTGTGATTTCTGCTGTCTTCCCTGTCACTCTTTAATCTCTAATTACACCAATGCGATCATAATTGGCCACTTAAATTTCAGTAACTACAACAAAGTATGGCTAGTTAACGCTCTGACCTTTGAGTGATATAAAACACACACACAGACACACACACATACACAGACATATACACACACACACACACCAAGAAATGAATTATTTAAAAAGCTGTACATTGTGACTATTGAAGATTTTTTAAATAAACAGTATAAATAAGTACTATTGAACAAAACATAGTTAAAAACTAGGAACATATCCTAGTGTTCCAGAGCTAAATGTTTATACCTCTTTCTCATGGCTGCAGCTGATGTTCAGCATGGCCATAGGGCTGTTAGGGGCGCTGTTTCCTGTCGAGGTGACTAACTGTGATGCGCGTGGTGATGACAGAGGTTGCACATTGCCGGCTGACTGGCATTGTGCCATGCTCGGTGGAGAAGGGTGGACTACGCCGGCTGCAGCATGGACAGCTTGTTTAGGAGCAAAGGTACTAGATAGGTACTCCTTTACCTGCTGCCTCTGAGACTGACGGATGTGGTAGTCAGTGGGGTTCTCCAGATGGGTTTGTACCTGTCAGGAAAAAAAACAGGAAATAGCATAATTTGAGAAGGCTCCAATTGGAAATAAAAAAAACTCTGTAACAGAAAACAATCAGCAAGTTTTGATCGTGATATTTAATTTTAAGTTTGTGTGGAAGACCCTGAAGCTATTACAAAGTAACTCTACAGTCAGAGCTATTGAATAAACGGGGATAAAAAGAGAATAGGACTATGTTCACAAAATCCTGTGGGCATCTTCCCGAGGTGTGATGTGCCTGTCTGGATTGCTAATTTTCTTCTTACTGTGCTAAACCATAACATTACAGCGGCACGAAAGTTCAAAAAGCTTTAGTTATAAACAGCTCTACTAGACCAACAGCATTCAGTATTTGTTATGGCTGGGTTTTAACCCAACAACAGACATGTTTACAAAGCTGCTTTTAAAAAATTAAAACTATAAACTTAAATTCCTAATAAGCAAGCTGGCAAGGTGACAATGGAAAAAGAAATAAAAAATCATAAGAAGAACTAGACACTTGTTAACGGTTCCTTAATCTGCACCGTCATTTGTACTAGTCTCGGTTATTTCTGTTTGGGTCTTCTCCCAAATTCAGTAGTATTTTATTATGATTATATTTCAATGTCTAGTAAGCATTTGCATGAAAAACAGGCCATAATTTCACCCTGTAGCAGAAATAAATGACTTGTATTTGTCAAAAGCTACCCATGTACTTAAACGTTATACCTCAATTTAGGAAAAATAAATTCTTATAATCTTTTCTAGGTAATCTGCAGACAGTTTGTTTGGTCTGGACCAAAAAAGAAAAATAAAACATATGGTCTTGGACCTCTTGGAATGTGGTCACACTCACATTTTTAACCACAAACCTAAAGATACCAAACCCAATCGTATAGTGATAGGTTCACCGTCCTTTGATTTCAAAGGACAGAACTAGCGTGCTCACAAAGAGCTCCTAAAATGTTCAATATACCACCAGGATTGCAGAAACAAAGATCTGCTGCAAGA